>JAQPPZ010004973.1:0-256032 GCA_028583015.1 Wollemia nobilis
GAAACATTCTAATTGCTTCTAGTCTGGCCATCGGTGCAAAAGTCTCCTCAAAATCAATGCCTTCAACTTGTGCATAGCCTTTGCAAACCAGTCTAGCTTTATTCCTAATGACCTATCCGTCTTCATTCAATTTGTTACGAAAGATCCATTTAGTCTCGATTATGTTTTTGTTCGCAGGTCTAGGTACTAATTCCCAGGTTTTGTTTTTCTCAATCTGGTCTAATTCTTCATTTATAGCCTTCATCCAGCCTTCATATTTGCTTGCTTCAGCAATATTCCTAGGCTCAATGATGGATAACAAAGAGTAGTTACTTGCTACTCTTCTCCTTGTTTGAACACCAAATTTGGGGTCTCCAATTATTTGGTCTCTAGGATGATTTTTTTGCCAGCTGTCTGTTTTGAATTTCTTATTCTCTTCTGCTTCTGAATCCAACTTACACCATCTGAGTCAATTTTTTGTATCTTTTCAATTTCATTTTCCTCATCTCCTTCAATAACCTCTTCATAAATTGGGTAGTTCATTTCATGGCTAATCAACCATTCTTTACCTTCATCAAACTTAACATCAACACTGTCCACAATTTCCTTTAGCCTCTTCTTGTAACATTTGTAAGCTTTGCTTCTTGGTGAGTAACCAACAAAAATACCCTCATCTGCTCTATCTTCAAACTTGCCAAGATTATCTTCAGTTCTTTTGATATAGCACTTGCTACCAAACACTCTGAGGTATTTTGTTGTTGCCCTTCTTCTGAACCATAATTCATAAGGCATTTTGTTTTCATGTGTTCTAAGCATGTATCTATTTTGGATATACATCGCAGTATGGACCGCTTCTTTCCAAAATTTGTTAGCTACTTTGCTTTTAGCCAACATAGTTCGTGCCATTTCTTGCATAGTTATGTTCTTTCTTTCTACTACCCCATTTTGCTGACGTGTCCTTGCTGCTGAGAACTGTCTCCTAATTTCATACTTTTCACAGTATTCTACAAACTCCTCTGAAATGAATTCTCCACCTTTGTCTGATCTTAAGAATTTGATCCTCTTTCCTATTTCATTCTCAACCTGGTTTTTGAAGATCTTGAACATATCCAAAGCTTTTGATTTTTGCTTCAAGAAGAATATCCATGTCATTATGGAATAGTCATCAATGCACAACATAAAATACTTGTCACCATTTATGCTTTGTGTTCTCATGGGCCCACATAAGTCAGTGTGTATTAGTTCCAACGGTTTGCTAGTGTAGTATTCTTTAGTTTTGAAAGTGACTCTAGTTTGCTTCCCCTTTTGGCATGAAGCATAGATGTTGTTTGCAGGTTTTCTGATGGTGGGAATATCTCTTACAGCCCCTTTTGAGGTGATTTTCACTAGATTATCAAAACTGATATGGCCAAGTATTTTGTGCCACAGTCAATTTTCTTCTTCTTCTCCAATAAAGCAAGCTCCTTTTGCAGTCTCTAAAAGTGTATACAGGTTACCATAATTTCTTGACCCTATTGCTATCAATTTTCCACTGTTGGTTTTCCTGACTTCACAACCCTGCTTCATAAATACCACTTCATGACCTTTATCACAAATCTGACTTACACTCAGTAAATTATGTTTCAATCCATCCACAAATAATACTTCTTCTAATTTAATCCTTCCATCATTAATTTTGACTGAACCTTTGCCAACTATCTTGGCTCCATCATTATTTCCAAATTTTACTGATCGTCCTTCATATTTCTGTAACTTATCAAATTTCTATTTGTCACCTGTCATATGACTGGAGCATCCACTGTCTAGTATCCATGGTACATGTTTATTTTGTGCTTTGAAAGCAGTTTGAACGATTAAAGATTCCTTTTATTTCTTCTGTCTTTCTTTCCCTTTCCACATTGTTTTGATAGTGGTTTTGGGCTTTTGTTTAATTTTTCCCTTATCAGCATCTTGTGCATGTTTTATAGGAAGTTTCCCATTTTGTCTCATCCTGTTTGGTTGAAATTTTCTTCCCTGAAACTGATTTGATGAAAAAGTGCTTCTACAGTTTCTTACAATGTGCCCAAAATTGTGACAGTTATAACATTCTACTATGTAATTCATCAAAGAAGAAAAAACATTTCTACTTGTGAAATTCCTTGGTCTAACATTGTACTTGTAGTCTAAGATTTTATGTCCATAGCCATTGCATTTAAAATAGAAACTAGAGAAGGGATAATTGAACCTGGGATATGGACTTTGCCATGTTGTCGTAGGAGCCATAGGTCTTCTTCTTCTTTGATGTGTGACATTGGTGAAACCATTACTGTCAGTTCTCCTTTCCTGCTTGACATTATTGCTTTCTTTTGCAAGAGGCAATTTCCCTTGATCGACCTATTTATTTTCTTCATTCTTTGTGGATTCTACATTTCTAGATTTTGAACCACTTGATGATTCTCCTTCGATAAAACCTAGACCAAACCTGATGTCTACAGGTCTTTGGTCATTTATGATTTTATCCAGTTTCATAGAAATTTCTTCTCATTTGTGATAACAACTAATTTTCTTGTTCATCTCTTCTAGCTACATTCTTAGACTAATAGTCTCTTCCTGTAGCTTGTTGCAATAGTCTATTCTCATGGTTATTTGAACTTTGAGATCTTCGGTGATTTTCTTAGATTCTTCTATCTAAACTTTTAAGATAGTTATGATTCTATTTGCATCCTCAAGCTTTCTTGATAGTTTCTTATTATTTTTCTTTTCTATCTCCCACTCTTCAAGAGTAGATATCAACTCACATTCTAAGTCAACTTCAGCCTTGATATTTTCACCACAGACTTCAGAGGTCACTCCTTTTTCTGATTTAACTTCTTCAAAAGCCATAAAAAGAGCTTCATCTCTTTCTTCTTCAGACTCATCATCGGAGTTGTTTTCTGATGAACTAACATTCTTGGAGATAAAACTTTTCCTTTTGAAGTTGCCTTTTCTAAAATTTGCTTTCATCTTCCAGTCACCTCTTTCTTGGTGGGATCCTTCATCATTTTTGTTCTTCTCTTTCAGTGGAAATTTAGTTGCAAAATGCCCAACACCTCCATAGTTGAAGCATTTTAATGGAAGCTTCCCTTTATATTTTTCTTTCCCCTTTTTCAATTTTCTCACAAAGTTTGCTTCCATTTCATCTGATGTCTCTTCTTCCTCGGACTCTTGTTTAGTGTTTTTATTTTTAAGGGCCTTGAAAGCTGCACCTCTGTCAGTAGGTTTAGATCTTCCTATCCTCATCTCATAGGCAGTTAAGGAACCATACATTTCATCTATACTGAAATAATTTAAATCTTTAGTTTATTCTATTGCTAAGACTTTGGAATCAAATCTTTGAGGAAGGGATCTTAATACCTTTTTTACGATAGCAAAGTCATCGATATTCTTGTCTAGTCCTCTGATAGCATTGATGATTCCATTGAATCTCAACATGAATGCCTCAATGTTTTCATCATCATTCATCTTCAAAGCTTCGAACTAAGCTTGATGTGTCTGTAACTTGGCTTATTTGATCTTATCATCTCCTTCATGAACACTCTTCAATTTGTCCCATATTTCTTTTGTTGACTGATAGTTCATGACCTTTACCAGTTCACTGTCTGCTAATCCACACAAGATGGCATTCTTTACTTTCGAATTGTTTTCAAACAATTTTTTTCCCTCTGCTTCTTTTGGAGGAATGATAGGAATTGAATATCCACTCACTACTGAATCCCAGATATCATATCCCAAAGCACAGAGATATGTCTGCATCCTGACTCTCTAGAATACATAATTAGATCTGTCAAACAATGGTGCTTTGTTTGATGAGAAACATTCACCACCTACCATTATGATAATTCCAAGATCACCCTAGATGGTTAAGCTTGTACAAGGACTTGGCTCTGATACCAATTGTTGTACTTACAATGGCACTGATAGGGGGGGTGAATCAGTGTAGCTATTTAATCAAGAAATAACAGCTCTAAAAATAGCAACAATTAAAACTTATAAACAAATATAGCAATAATAGGAAGAGAGCATCACACAAAACAAGATTTTAACAAGGTTCATCAATGTGGCTACTCCTCAAAAATGACTGCTTGGACTACCATCCAAATCTAGCCTTTGCAAGGCAACAAATTTTACAAATAGTTTACCAGCACCCACTAGAAGGAGCACCAACCCTTGATTTTATCTGACCCAGTAGAAAGGAGCACCAACCCCTGATTTACCGGCACCAACTGGAAGGAGCACCAACCCCTAAATTGCCAGCACCAACTGGAAGGAGCACCAACCCCTTATGCCAAGCACCAACTTGGACTTCAAATATGAACTTAGAAGAATGATAGTGAGATACCTTTGTGATCGAGAGCCAGAAATACGAAGAAGAAAAATAGTTGTCTTTTATTCAAATGCAGCAGAAATTTATTGTTACAACAGTATTATTACATAGGTCGCAGAAGAGTTGCGCCTTTTCAGAATTTCTCCATTCTCGAAATACAAAAAAAAATTATCGTTTTCCACCCCCGTGTGCATGCCTTTGCTCCCCTTTTTAAAGGTTCTTAGGTGGCGCTCCATTTCCAGCTGGCGGCCCTTCGTTTCCTCTTCCAGAACCTTTCATTTTGCCTCCCCATGTCGCTTCGTCATCTAGGCATTTGATACATCTCCCTTTTAGACTCTTCATCTTTGGTCGTCTTTCGGCACAAAAATACGACCTGTCATGATATCGCGACGTATTTCTATCGCGTCCCCCTTTCTTCTGCTTTGGTCACGATATCGCGACATGTCACGATATCGCGACGTCTCTCTATCGTGCCTTCGTTCTTTAGTTGCGGTCGTGAAATCACGACATGTCACGATTTTGTGACCCTCCGTACTGTCGTAGCCTCTGCTTTCGTTTTGGTCATGATTTCGTGACATGTCACGATTTCGTGACCCTCCGCACTGTCGTAGCCTCTGCTTTCATTGCGGTCGTGATTTCGTGACCCTCCGTACCACCGTAGCCTTTGCCTTTGGTTTTGGTCACAATTTCGCGACATGTCGTGAAATCATGACATGTCGCGATTTCACGACCCTCCGTCCGTCGTAGCCTCTGCTTCTTGATTTGGTCATGATTTCGTGACCCTCCATCGGCCGTAGCTTCTTTCCCTATTTTTGGTCACGATATCGTGACACTTTTAATGTCGCGATATCGTGACACATTTATATATTTTTTTTTCTTTGCAAAAACACTTAGACAAATTTGGTTGGTGCAGGATTGCTCTGCTGCCCTCGGATGCTCCTGCATCAGACACCCGGGGTAGATTGAGAAGTGATCCTCACTTCTGAACTGTTGGAGGGAGACCCAGGCGGTCAACCTCCATTTTAGACAACCAAGTTGCATCTTCTACCGGTCTGCCCTTCCACTTGACCAAATATTCAAAATACTGTCTATTTATGGTACTTCTGCCTTCTCTTGTGTCCAGTATTTCCTCTATCTCATCTGTGGTTGGAGTAGATGCTGGAATACTCCACAACTCTGCACATGGTGCCTCACTACTATCCCCTTCATGGTATTTCACTAAATCTGATATGTTAAAAATAGGTGAAATGTCAAGCCCACTTGGCAATTCCACTTCATATGCATTGCCTGACTCCCGTTTTTCCAGTATTTGCATGGCCCAAATTTCTTCATCTTCAATTTGTTATAAGTTTTGGTTGGAAACCTTTCTTTTATGAGATGGACCATGACTTCATCTCCCACTTCGAACTCTTTGAACCGCCTCTTTTGGTCTGCTCTTGTCTTGTACTGAGTATTCATTTTTGTAATTTGTTTCTTTACTTCTTCATGCAGGCTTTTCATCTGTTTCACAAATTCCTTAGCCTCGACACTGCACTTTTCTCCTTTATCTAATTTCCTCAGCTCAGAAACATTTCTTGGGCTGTTTCCATATATGACTTGGAATGGAGATTTGTTTGTACTCTTGTTGACAGAATTGTTGTATGCAAATTCCACCTGCGACAAAACCAAATCCCATCCCTTGGGTTTATCTGCTATCAAGCATCTTAATAAATTACCCAGACTTCTATTTACCACCTCTGTCTGTCCATCAGTCTATGGGTGGTATGCAGAACTGAACTTCAGATCTGTCTTCAACTTCTTCCACAATGTTCTCTAGAAATACCCAACAAACTTTGTATCTCTATCAGAAACTATGCTTTTTGGTAGACCGTGAAGTCGTACCACTTCCTTGAAAAATAACCCTGCAATGTGAACCGCGTCACTTGTTTTTTGGCAGGGAATAAAATGTGCCATCTTGGAGAATCTGTCAACCACCACAAATACGGAGTCATTTCCCCTCTGTGTTCTCGACAACCCAAGAATGAAATCCATGCTGATGTCCTCCCATGGCCTCTCAGGTACAGGTAACGGCTGATATAATCCTGTGTTCTGCCTCACTCCTTTTGCCATCTGGCATATTCTGCAACTTTGCACAAACTTGTTCACATCCTGCTGCAGTTGCGGCCAGTAATAGTTCTCACTCACCAGGGCAATGGTCTTATCCCGGCCAAAATGTCCAGCCAGTCCTCTGCTGTGTTTCTCCTTGACTAAGTTTTCCCGCATGGAACTCCTTGGAATGCATAATTTACTTCCTCTGAACAACATTCCATCTTGGATTAGAAAATCCAACCATTTTGTCCTGTCCATAGTAACAGGTGCCAAGCAAGCCATCCAGGCTTCTGCAAAATCAGGATCTTCAGGGTACAGGCCCTTCAGTTCTTCGAATCCTACCACTTCCACTGTCATTTCAATCAGCAAATTCTGCCTTCTACTTAAGGCATCTGCAACTCTATTTGCATCTTTCACAAAGGTTTGCTTTGGAGAAACTCAACCCACTTCAAGTGCCTCTGGTTCAGTTTTCCCTAGCTGTTTATATACTGTAAGGCCTGATGATCAGTATATAACACAAACTCTTTTGGCAGCAAATAATGTCTCCACTTCTTCAGGGACTGAACTATCGCATAGAATTCTTGGTCATACACTAAATACTTCTTCCTGGCCTCATTGAGTTTCTCACTGAAGTAAGCAACAGGCTTACCTTCTTGACTCAGCACAGCTCCAATGGCACTACCACTGGCATCACAGTCTACCTGAAATACCTTATTAAAATCTGGAAGTGCTAAAACAGGTTGCTCAGTGACCTTCTTCTTCAACATATCAAAGCTCTTGTCAGCTCCCAAGGTCCACTTAAAATCTTTCCTATCCCCTCTCATTGTTTTTGTAAGGGGTGCACAAATACTGCTAAAATTTTTGATGAATTTCCTATAAAAATTGGCTAGACCATGAAATGATCTCACTTCAAAAGTGCTCCTTGGAGTAGGCCATTCAATGATAGCCCTCACCTTTTCTGGGTCCATTTTTAGACCTTCAACTGAGATGACAAATCCCAGGTATACCAACTCCTTCTTCACAAAATTGCATTTCTTCAAGTTGATCAACAAGCTGTTCTTCCCTCGACTTCTCAAAAACCCTCTCGATATGCATTAGGTGCTCTTCCAGGGTTCTACTGAATATCAAAATGTCATCCAAATAGACAATAACAAACTTGCCTAAAAACTCCTTCAACACTTCATTCATCAACCGCATGAATGTGCTTGGTGCATTGGTTAGCCCAAATGGCATGACCAACCACTCATACAAACCTTCTCTGGTTTTGAAAGCACTTTTCCACTCATCTCCTTCTCTGATCCGAATCTGATGGTAGCCACTCTTTAGGTCAATCTTGGTGAAGTACTTGGCTCCACTCAAACAGTCCATAATATCATCCATCCTTGGTAATGGAAATCTGTATTTTATGGTGATCTTGTTTATAGCTCGGGAGTCTGTACACATCCTCCACTCCCCATCCTTCTTTGGTGCTAGTACTATAGGTACCGCACATGGACTCAAGCTTTCTCGAATCAGTCCCTTTTTCAACAACTCATGGACTTGCCTACTCAGCTCCTCACTTTCCATCGGAGTCATTCTATGGGCTGCCTTGTTGGGTAAACTAGATCCAGGTACCAAATCAATATGGTGACTGATCTTCCTCATCGGTGGTAAACCCTCAGGCACATTATCTGATATGATGTCTAGAAATTCTTCTAACAGGTGTTCGGCCTCTGCTTGGAACATCTGTATACTATTCTTTCTTAACAGTAGGGATTAATGCATAACACATTGAATCCCTCTTCAGACCATCCAAAAACTGTCTTCCTTCCACCAGGCAGATTTTGGCACTACTACACACTTTCTCATCCACTTCCTTCAGTGGCTTCAATTTGTGACGTACTCCATCCTTCGTTAGAGAGTACGTATTTGCATGCCCATCATGCATTGCACGTCTGTCAAATTGCCATGGTCTTCCCAACAACAAATGGCAAGCATCCATTGGCAATACATCACATAGGACCTCATCTTGATAATTCCCAATGTGAAATTTGACCAAGCACTATTCACTGACAAGTGCTCTGTGGTCTTTCTGCAACCATGCAATCCGATATGGATGCGGGTGCTTCCTCTTCCCCAAATTCAACTTATTAACCATCTCTTCTGAAACTAAGTTATATGTGCTACCATTATCAATGATAACATTACAGACCTTCCCTGCACATTTGCACCTCGTGCGAAATAGGCTCTTCCTCTATTTTGGTTCTTTTTCCTCATTCAACAGTGTTCTTCTCATCATCAACACTTCTCCTCCTTCTGCCTCTTCAGAGTGTTCTGACTCTGCACCTTCATCTGCCATAGCAGCTCTGGCATGACCCTCAGGTCTCTTGTCCATCCTTTCTTGGTGTTGAGGACACTCGTATGACCGGTGTCCCTCTTCTCCACACTGGAAACAGGTTCCATGGAATACCCCTCTTCCATACCCACGTCCAGGTCTACCTCTTCCTCTCTGGTAGTCATTGTTCTGATCACGCGGGCGGTAGGTATTCTCCTTTTTCTGTTCCTGGGGTTTGCTTGTTTCCCCAGTCTTCTTCTGGTCTCGGTAATTTCCTCCACCGGTTCTTCCATCGGTTCTTCCACCATGATCCCTTCCTCTCTGGTTGCCTTCGAATCTTCTATTTAGTTTCTCTTCTACCTTCAAGGCCAACTGGTATGCATCTTCTATGGTGGCTATTATGATCAAGCTGAGTTCTTCCTGAATGTTCATTCTCAACCCATTGATGTATCTGGCTACTTTCTCCTTATTAGCCCCTGAATGGCCAGTTCTGATGGAGATCTTGTAGAATTCTTCTGTGTATTCTTGGATAGACTTGCCTGCTTGCCTCAGACTCTACATTCTCCTCAACAGGTCCAACTCGTAATCTACGAGAATAAATTGTCTCTTCAGCTTCTCCACCATTCGGTCCCATCTGGTTATTTTCTCCTTTCCATTTTTATTTCTTTCGAGTTGTACTCCTTTCCACCATAAACTAGCATGGCCTTTTAATTTTGTTTTTGCAAATTTTATCCGGTCTGGATCCGCCACCTCCTCATACTCAAAGTATTCCTCCATATCGTTGATCCAGTCAATCAACTCTTTTGGGTTGAGGTTCCCAGAATATGTAGAGACATCAAACTTTGGTCTCTTCCCAGCTTGAGATAGAGCTTTCAACAGTCTAGCTTTAGAAGGATCCAATGCTTCTTCATCATCTGATGGATCCTCAGTTTCCCAGGCTTCATCGTCACTCTGTTCTTCTCCCTTAGGTTCGGTCCTTTTTTGCAATTCTTCCTGCAGGGCTTGCACTTGTCTCTGCAACGCTCTGAAATCTTCATCCTGCGCCACATTTCTCCCGCGACCACGATTTCTTTTTGGAGGCATACTGCTCACCTTTCTCGCAAATCCCAACTGGTCCTGGTGCAAGCTGCCTCACTTTCGACGGTCTGCTTACACACTCAGGAACTCCCGCTCTGATACCACTTGATCGAGAGCCAGAAATACGAAGAAGAAAAATAGTTGTCTTTTATTCAAATGCAGCAAAAATTTATTGTTACAACAGAATATTACATAGGTCGCAGAAGAGTTGTGCCTTTTCAGAATTTCTCCATTCTCGAAATACAAAAAAAAATTATCCTTTTTCCACCCCCGTGTGCATGCCTTTGCTCCCCTTTTTAAAGGTTCTTAGGTGGCACTCCATTTCTAGCTGGCGGCCCTTCGTTTCCTCTTCCAGAACCTTTCGTTTTGCCTCCCCGTGTCGCTTTGTCGTCCAGGCATTTGACACGTCTCCCTTTCCGACTCTTCGTCTTCGGCTCGTCTTTCGGCGTGAAAATATGACCTGTCATGATATCGCGACGTATTTCTATCGCATCCCCCTTTCTTTTGCTTTGGTCACGATATCGCGACATGTCGCGATATCACGACGTCTCTCTACCGCGCCTTCGTTCTTTAGCTGCGGTCGTGATTTCGTGACATGTCGTGAAATCGTGACATGTCACGATTTTGTGACCCTCCGTACTACCGTAGCCTCTGCTTTTGTTTTGGTCATGATTTCGTGACATGCTGAAATCGTGACATGTCATGATTTCGCGACCCTTTGCACTATTGTAGCCTCTGCTTTCGTTACGGTCATGATTTCGTGACCCTCCGTACTGCCGTAGCCTCTGCCTTGGTTTTGGGTCATGATTTCGTGACCCTCCATCCGTCGTAGCCCTGCTTCTTGATTTGGTCGTGATTTCGTGACATGTCGCGAAATCATGACATGTCGTGATTTCGTGACCCTCCATCAGCCGTAGCTTCTTTCCCTATTTTGGTCACGATATCGCGACACTTTTAATGTCGCGATATCGCGACACAAATATTTTTTTTCTATTTTATTTTTTTTTCTTTGCAAAAACACTTAGACAAATTTGGTTGGTGCAGGATTGCTCTGCTGCCCTCGGATGCTCCTGCATCACTTTGTCTTTAACAAGACCCTGACTGATCTGCTTCACTTTTTTGTCCTGTGTGCACTCTGTTCTCCTTGTGCTATCACTTCACACAATCTGCTGCTGAACTGTCGAACGTTTGTCTTCTCCCCTTTGTGCACTCTGCTTCCTTTGTGATCTTTCACACTTAGAATGATTCGACGAAATGCACTTTGCACACTACGATCGAATTTTGCACTCTGCTTCACTGTGATCAAGTTTCTCACTCTACGCACTATCTATGAATGTCGCACTTCACAAAAACCATCGAACTCTTCAAAACAGCCTTCCTTTTATAACCACATTTTTCAAGATCAACAACTTAATCTTAGTCGGCTGTAACCCTAATATTAGTCGGCTGCAAAACCCTAAGCTTCATCGGCTCACATTTGACTTTGTCGGCTTCAACTACCTCTGTAAATCTACTATAGCTTTTGTCACAAAACTACAACATGTCGTGATATCATGACACCTTTGCCTCCATATACTTTCTTTTGGCTTTTGTTGCGATATCATGACACTTCTACCTTTGTCGACTTAACTAAGCTCTTGTCGCAATATCGTGACACTTTTGTCTTCGTCAGCATCAACTTTTCTTTTGTCATGAAATCGTGACACTTCTCCCTTCGTTGACCTCCTTTCTGCTTTTGTCACAAAATCGTGACACTTCTACCTTCATACTTCACATCTTGGCTTCTATCGTGAAATCATGACACTTCTCCTGTTGAAGACCTACTTTCTGCTTTTGTCATGAAATCGTGACACATTCTCCAACTGTATGCTGCCATCTCAAACTATTGCAAAATCGTGACACTTTCTACATCTGTTTGCTTTCTCTTCAACCTGTCATGAAATTGCGACGCTATCAACTTTTCATACGCTTTCTTTGTAACTTGTTGTGAAATCACGATGCTTTCAGCTTTCGTACGTCTTCTTTGCAACTTGTCATGAAAACACAATGCTATCAACTTTCTGTACACTTTCTTTGCAACCTATCACGAAATCGTGATGTTTTCAGCTTTCGTACGTTTTCTTTGCAACCTGTCGCAAAATCATGACAGTTCTCATTTTGAACTCTTCCCTTTGCTGCATGTCATGAAATCATGATAGTTCTCATATTGAACTCTTTCTTCTGCTGTATGTCACGAAATCACGATGGTTCTCACTTTGAACTCTGTAGCATGTCATAAAATTGCAACACTTTTCATTTTACTTTCTCTCTCCTCAAACTTGTCATGAAATCATGATAGTTCACACTTCGGACTCTCTCTTCTGCAGCACGTCATGAAATCGTGACACTTTATCTTGCTTTCACTTTGTCTTCTGACTTGTCACGAAATCGTGACACTTTTTCATCCATACAACCTTCCTTGCAATATGTCGTGAAATCGTGAAACTTTTCTTTTTCTGCCTTCCTGCTCTCTTCAAGTCGTGAAAATGCAACATGTCATGAAATCACGACACTTTTCCAACTTGCTCTCTTTCTTTGAACTTGTCGTGAAATCGCGACACTTCTTCCTGCTTTCTCTTTTTCTTCCAACATGTCACGAAATCATGATAGTTTTTCCACTTTCCTTTTTCTCTGCCAACATGTCATGAAATCGCGATAGTTTTTCCACTTGCCTTTTTCTCTGCCAACATGTCACGAAATCATGATAGTTTTTCCACTTGCCTTTTTCTCTGCCAACATGTCATGAAATCACGATAGTTTTTCCACTTGCCTTTTTCTCTACCAACATGTCACGAAATCGTGACAGTTTTTCCTGCTTCTTTTCTCTCTTCTAACATGTCGTGAAATCGCGACAGTCTTTCCAACCTGCTGTTTATGTCATGATATTGTGACACTTTTCTTGTATTTTTCTTTGATCTTTTGCAAATGGGCCACTATGGTCTTCTTGGAAACTCACAATCCATACTCTGAATAACCTTTGAACTTATGTTCTTTGCATCTGACTGACTTCTGAACTGTCTATCCACTACATCATTATATCTAACTGACTGTGTTGACAATAATTACAATACACCTGCTGCACCTTGCTCAACACATGTGGGTTAATCCTATCTCGTTCATTTGAGAAAAGGAACACCAAATCCCTTACTAGTGTCAATAATTCCTTACTAGTACTTGGGTGTAATCTTCCTATAGTTTTACACACACTTCATTTAGTATAAAACCATTTTGCACCATTAAACTATCATATAGATAGCTTAATGGAGGTGACTATCATCCATGTGGTATCTCTCATATGGTCACCCATCAATCAATCAAGGTTTTCAATGACTAAAAAACTAAATGGCATCCCCTATAGGAATTCTTATACAATCGTTTGGGTTCATATGACTATGATTTGCATGGCATATCCCACATGGGTATCTCACTATCTTTTGGAGAATCCATCACAAAGAATGTAGTTACACACTTCAATGATCTATTACTAAAGTGACCATTGTAACCCTAAGGGATTATTACATCACATCTCCCTTAGTTCTGGTCCTAACCTTAAGGACCTAATTAGGTTGTCATTTTATGGATAAATCCTCTTAAGGATAAATTTCCAAATCCCAAGACGAATTTAAGAAATAACTTTATCCTTTTTATTTCATTCATTTTAAATTTAAAATACACAATTGCATAATCTATATTCTATTGTAAGAGATAAAGGAAGACTAGTCATATATATTTCTTTACAATATTACTTTCCATAAGAAACATAATAAAAAAAAAAAAATCCATTTCTTCTTCATATACAATTTATAGCAATAAATCTATAAATGCTTAATATAATTCCATAACAAGTTCTACAAAAGATACACAAGTGACACGTCATGTATCATGGGAAAAATATTTTAAAGTAAAATCGTAGCCTTAAAATATCCATCTTTATTTTCATTTAAAGTCTATTAGCCAATATACAAAAGGGAATCCATTATTCCTTTTACCACAATTTCAATTTATTGCATAAGAATCTCCATAATTCTTATGTAACTTCATTACAAGAATTTGTAAATTCATTTTTACAAAAGTGATGGAACCCCATAATTCCCTTTCATTAAGCCCAATTCATTCATCAATCCACTAATACTCAAGATTCCTCTCCTTGAGTAATTTATTACAAAAAAGTAATTGTGGAACCCCATAAATTACTTTCTATTAATTGGGTCCCACGCCCAATTCCCTCATTCATTTACATGATACAAAAAGATTTATCTTTTCATAAAAATAATACTAATCCACACACACACACAATATATATATATATATATATATATATATATATATATATATATATATATATATATATATATATATATATATTGAATCTCAAATGGTTCATGAATCCATTCAGTAAATCAAAACCTAGCTATTCATTTTCTAATAATGAATTAGTTCTTTTTGCAAAGTCTACAAAACATCACTAATTTTTCTCAAAAACCATAATATAATCTTACAAAATAAAGTTACATATTTTTAATCATCTAAGGCTATCATAACTTTAGAAGCATTCCAATAATTTAATTCAATAATCTCATTTTACTTCCAACAAAAATGTGAACATAAATATCTTTTAGAAGGACCAACTATTCTTTTCTATTATTTTATAAAATTAGCATGATTCATAATAATTATTTCATTTCATTCTTAAATAAAATGAGATTAATCCATAGTTTACCCCCTTTAATATAAACCACATATAATAAATTAATCCATTTCAATCTTAAATGAATTAAAAATTATTTCAAGGAAATTCTTAATTAGATTAATCACATAATACATTCTAATTCAATTCAATCATAATATGTATTAATCTAATGTTTGAGAAACATTAATTCATTACTCTCAATCTTCTCTAATTAATCCTTAAGAATTCCTTAGAATAACAAACATAATTAAATGAATGTTGCAAACCTCTACAACTCTTTCTTTTAACTTGAAATCATTAAAAGTGCCCTTATCTTCATTAAATATATATTTCATTTGAATTTATAAAAAAATCTAATATAAACCAAATGAAAACTATAAAGTAACTTTTTCTTTATTCAAAAGGGTAAAGAAAAGAGTCACCCGAGTATACGAATATAAACTTTCCCACATACTTCTTAAAGCATCCAAAATATTTATCCATTCAATCATACTTACATGAAGTAACATGTGGACCTCCCTTTTAATATACTATGCAAGGCTTTAAATGTAATGTAAATGCATACATGGATTTAATATATAAATGCACACAAGTCTCACACATGTAGTCCAAGCAATAGTGCCCACTTAGGGTTTATGTTGATAAAAAAATAAAATGATTTTTTTAAAATTAAACATAAGGTTTTCATTCTCCTTTATATGCTGAATAAATAGTTCTCATCTATACTATATCAGGCTAGCGAACACAATCCCATTGCTACTAAATACCTTCTACTAGCCGAACAAACAATTCTAGGCATGGGTAAGGCATACTTAGATAGTTTAGAAGACAAAAAACTGACAAAGTTCTATCGTGCTCAAACCCTAAGAGTTATTTGTTTTTAAAACTAGATATTTTAGTCCATTTATATCATCTATGGTTTTTTTTAATGGTCCTCTCATTACCAACTCAAAAAAACCCAAGATAGTAAATTCTTTTTATATAATTTACATTATTATCCTTTTGGTAGATTTCATAATCAAGGATCATTGGATTTTGTATTCAAGCTAAATCATTCAAATTCATTAAGGCAATAAAGCACTAAGAGATTTACGACATGGTCAGTGTCAAATCTTGTGATAGGTATGACCAAATCCTATCAAATCTTATGGACATTTATGGTATAGAGAAGCCAAGATATTTGTCATTCTACATGATAAAACTTATCAGTCTATCAAACTCATGCCTTCCCTTGATTACTTCTCTATTTTTTAATTAAGGAGTTTAATAAGTCAACATACTTAATTAAATAATTGTAGTCTCAATCATGAAACTTAACCCCTAATTGAACTTATTATTATCATCACATGAATATTAATATTTTCCATATCAACATAACCCATACATTACTAGACAATGTAAAAAAATTACCGCATTCATTCATAAATGATTATAAACAAATATTATATATTTAAACATTGCATGTAAGCATAAATCATTGCATCATTATTCAAATGAATACCATTTTAATAACCATCTCATGTAAATGTAAATATGAAATCCATACTAGATATATAAAGCATCAATTGCAAGATCATAATATAAAGATACATAACACATCATATATCTTGGGAACCCTCATGGGGAATAAAACCATCCTCAAAAATATTTCCCCACATTTCCTAAATTCATGTCTCAATTTACAATGATATAAAGCAATCCTAAATATCCCTTTTCCAAATCATCAATAAATATCATTAATACAATGAATCACATAATAATATCATGATTCTTATGTCCCAAAATTATGAAATGATCATTGGTTTCATATAATAATGTCAATGAAGGGAACCTCATAATTCCCTAAGAATGAATTTCACATTCATTCTTCAATTTTATCATTCAATCCAATCTGGAGTGAAAGTCTCCTATAATAGGATAAAATTCATATAATACAAGAAGAGACCCCATAATCCCTTCAAGCATGGATTCCCCATCGATTCTTTCTATAATCATTCATTTTTCCATAAACTTAAATCTCTAATGTAATCATGCATTCATCATCAATGAAATTCTAAAGCAACCATGTATTTATCACCTTAATTTACAAAAAGCACCTTAAAAGAGGAAATCCCATAATTTCCTCTACAATTTCTCTATGAAATTGTTCTGTACTTACTCTACAATTTCTCCATGAAATTGTACCATAGTTCATCTTTAATTTTTCCACAGATTTATACTATGGTTCCCTACATTTTTTTCACAAATTTGTATCATAGTTCATCCATAATTTTTCCATAAATTTATACTATGGTTCCTTACAATATTTCCACAAAATTGTACCACAATTCATCCATAACTTTTCCACAAAAATATACTATGGTTCCCTAAAATATTTCCACAAAATTTTACCATAGTTCATCCATAAATTTTCCATAAAATTTTACTATTGTTCCCTACAATCTTTCCACAAAATTGTACCATAGTTTATCCATAATTTTTTCACAAAATTATACTATGGTCCCCTACAATATTTCCACAATGTACCATAGTTCATCCATAATTTTCCCACAAAATTATACTATGGCTTTCTACAATATTTCCACAAATTGTACCATAGTTCATTTATAATTTTTCCACAAAATTATACTATGGTTCCCTACAATGTTTCCACAAAATTGTATCATAATTTCTCAATAATTTTTTCCACAAAATTATACTATGGTTCCTTAAAATTTCCATAAAATTGTACCGTAGTTTATCCATAATTTCTTCACAAAACTATACTATGGTTCCCTACAATTTTTCCATAAAATTGTACCATAGTTCATCCATAATATTTCAAAAAAATTATACTACGATTTCCTACAAATTTTCCACAAATTTATACCATAATTCATCTATAATTTTTCCACAAAATATACTATATTTCCCTACAAATTTCCCACAAATTTGTATTATAGTTCCTCAATAATTTTTCCACAAAATTATACTATAGTTCCCTACAAAATTTTCACAAATTTATATTTTTGTTTATCAATAATGTTTTTACAAAATTATAGTAAAGTTTCTTACAAATTTTCCATAAATTTGTATTGTAGTTTCTCAATATTTTTTCCAAAAAATCATACTATAGTTCCCTAAAAATTTTCCACAAATTTGTACTATAGTTCCTCAATAAATTTTCCACAAAATTATACTATAGTTCCCTACAAATTTTCCACAAATTTGTACTATAGTTTCTCAATATTTTGGTCCAAAGATGCATTCAATTATTTCACCAATTGTTATCAAATTTTTCCTCAAATTTTGATCCAATAATGCATTTAATTGTTCCATAAATTGTTATCAAATTTTCCCCAAAAATTGATTCATGGATTCATCTATTTTTTTTACAAATTGCTATCAAATTTACCTCCCAAAATTTGATCTAATAATGTATTAATTATTTCACAAAATGTTTCATAATTGTCTATCAAATTTTCCTTAAAATTTAATCTAAGGTTGTATCCAATTATTCCACTATGTTGGATGTTATTAGAGAGCTCAAATAACTTATTAGGAAAAATATATTTTGAGAAATAAATAGAATATTAAAACTCAAATATATGATTTGCCAAAATTTTGTTTAGGTCAAACAACCAAGTTTCAATCCAACCAATCAATATTTCAAGCCTTCGTTAGGAAACAAGTCAACCTGAGAAAGTCAAATATTTGCCAAACAAACCTTCGTTAGTGCCTAACAACTGGTGCCCTAGCCTCCTCGGCTAGGCTAACCACCATTCTTTGGTCACCTTTTCCTTTTATTGCTTCCACAAGAGGAATGTAGGATAAATTCTATAAGTTATGTATAAAATATTTTGTTCCATTTTGGCCCTGGTACACCTAGCGTACAACCGAGAACTAACAAACCAATGAAGATTGACAAACAACCAATCCACACATGAAACATGGTGATAAATAATGATCAACATAACTAGAATGACACAAGTGTTTGAAGCACCCAAACTGGCGCATAGTGGCCACCATTCGATGACCACCATGGCCAAATTTTGGTCCTCATGTTTGGTCCCTAGAGTATTTTTCTACTTTTATTAATTGCTTTCTATGCAACTCCTCCATAACTAGGGTCCACTCTGGATACTAAGTTACCAAAGGTGGATGTCCATCCCATGAATTTAACTAAACATATGTGTTTTCTATTACTAACTATCCAAAATAGCCTTTCTTTCATCATTTTATCTCTTATTTTGAGTACCCCTAAAATAGGGAACCTCTATTAGATAAATAATATCAGATAATATCTATTGGGGTCTTGTTCTCTACATACTTTGCTCATATATTTTTGGCCTTATATTACATTGGGACTATTAATCATTTTTCAGTATAATATTACAACCAGTGCCTTGTTATTTTTTATTGTAGATCTTAAACCCATTTCCCCTTCCTATTTTGACAAACAAAAAGTTTCCCACTTTACCAAGGTCTATTTTTTCCTCCCTAGCACCTATCTAGAAGACTCTATGAATTGCCTTTAGGATATCCAAAACCGATGTTAGAATTTCACAATGATAGATATGCAAAGAATTACACAAAATATGAATAAAAGAGTGGAACTAATTAATTTATTTCAAGGATAAACTCTATATAAATAGCAGAGTTGATCATTGAGATTCGTTGGATTACAAAAACTCATCAGACCTGATGAAGACACCAGTAAGAGTTCTCCTGACACATGGAGGAGTGGAAACTCAAGTGTATATCCTAATGGAACTTAAGAGAATATTATCTTATTCTAACAACCCCCTTAAGTGATACTAGAGGTGAATCATACAAATGAGTCCTAGAAAAAAGGTCTAATGAGGTACTCATGTACAATGAATTATTTTTAAGAGATGGTAAAACCCAATGGAAAAAAACCATCAATAAAAAGGAATTTAGAGGCTTGTCTTTGTATGGTGAATATTTTCCTCCTAATACAATATATAGTTGGTAAAAAAAACCTTGTCGAAAAAACCAACTAGCTTTAACAAGAAAGAAAAATGAGTCTAGACAACTTGGCCTGATTAGATACTCATATAATATAGTTGGTGAAAAAACCCCTGTGGGGAAAAACCAACTATGAGAGGCATGTTTTCATATTGTGAAGATTGTCCTCTTTATACAAGAAAGAAATACGAGTCCCGAAAACTTGGCTTGATTAGGTACTCATTTACATAATATTGTTGCTTAAAAAACCCTGTGGGAAAAAACCAAAAATGAGAGGCTTGTCTTCGTATGACGAAGATTGTCGTATTTATACAAAAAATAAATATGAGTCCCGAAAACTTGGCCTGATTAGGTACCCATATACAATAAATAGTTGGTAAAAAAAACCCTATGGGGAAAAACCAACTATTATAAGAAGAGAGGCTTGTCTTCGTATGACGAAGATTGTCCTCATAAAAGCAATCAATGCAGTAGTATAACTCCAAGATTATCTCGCAACTGAAGGTAATGTGGAGAAGGACATGACTTGGTGAAGATATCTACAATTTTATTCTTAGTTGTAATATATTCCAAATGTATCTCCCCACTCTGAATATGATGCCTTATGAAGTGCATGCGTATCTCAATGTGCTTGGTTTGCTGATGTTCAATTGGATTTCATGCAATATGAATTGTGATTTTACTATCACACCAAATATTTATAGGCTTCTCATGGGTGAAACCAAATTATCTCAAAATTAGATGAAACCAAAGATCTTCCTGACTAGCCAAAACTGTTGCCCTTATTCTGCCTCTGTAGAATATAGAGCTACTACTTGTTGTTTCTTGCATAACCAGGCTATTGGTGAAGAACCAGACAAAAGAAATAGCTTGAGGTGGAACATATTTCTTCTAATGAACCTACCCAATATGAATCTATGTAGCCAATAATATCCATGGATTTTCCCTTATAGAAGATCCCAAAGTGAGTAGTGCCTTGCAGGTAATGGAGGATCCTTTTTGTTGCTTGCCAATGAATGAAGTGAGGTTGATAAGAGAATCTGGATATGAGGCCAACTGCAAATGAGATATTTGGGTGAGTATAAGGTATAGAAAACTCCCTACAAGCTAACGGTATAGAGTTGCATTACATAGAGGGGATGAGTAGGAAGTACTAAGATTAATGCGAGATTGAAAGGATGTAAGAGAAGGTTTGCAATATGTCATTTTGAATATTTGTAGAAGATCTAGAGTGTACTTTTTTTGGCACAAAGAAATACCTACATCAATTTGACTTCTTTGGATTCCAAGGAAATAATTAGCTTTACCTAGATCAACCATTTCAAATTTTTGAGAGAGGGAGTCTTTTATAGTTTGTATGTGAGTCAAGTTATTACCAGTGAGAAGAAGATTATCAAAATTTAGAACAATAATGATGATGTTGCCTTTATTTCTCCAAATGTAAACTATGTTATTAGACTCATAATGAGAAAAACCTGTCGAAATAAGGGAGTCCATCTTATCATACCAAGCTCTAGCGGCTTGTTTGAGGCCATAGAGAGACTTTTTGAGTCTAAAAACAAGAGAGGAGTATTGAGTGAAACCAGAAGGTTGTTCCATGAATATTTATTCCTTTAAGTATCCATGTAAGAAAGCACATTTTACATCCATTTGATAGATAGGTCACTTATGGGAAGCAACTAGAGCAAGAACCAATCTTACAAAATTCATTTTAGCAATTGGAGCAAAGGTTTCTGTATAATCTATGCCTTCAATTTGAGGGAAACCTTTGGCCACTACACGAGCCTTATGTTTGTCTATTTATCCATTATGCCCATATTTTTTTTGAAGAAACATTTACCATGAACTAATTTCCTTCCTTTAGATAAGGGAACTAAATCCCAAGTCTTGTTTTTGATTTTTTCTTTAGAAGAGGTGGAGGTTTCTAAGGCTTTTGAAGAAGAGGAAGAATAATATATTTTATATCTAGCATGTTTGGTTTCTTCCCTAGTTAATCTATCACAAAATTCTTCTAAAGAAGACATTTTAAAGGTTGCACCAAGAGCATATTTGGTAGATATAAATGTGGTAGAAATTTTTTGAAAAACACCATTTAGCTTAGAAAGGATTAGATAAATGCATTATTCTTCGGTCTTAGTCTTCCCACTGCCTTTGTATTTGGTGAGGACTTCTTTTAACTTAGTGAGGAAGTCAAAAATACTACTAAAATATTCAGGATACAAAGATGTTAGTTTGGATTCTAGTTGCATTGATCTCATCTGATCTACTTTCCCAAATAAGGTCTTTAGTTTCTCCTAACTTTCATAAGGAGTTTTACAATCTGTAATATGAAACCACAAAATTTCATGAACATTAGAGCTAATAATATCTATTGTTTTGTGCATTTTTCCTTTACGACCAAAAAATTCATATTCTTTATCAAATTATGGTTGCTTTTCTTCTAACAAATGAGTAAGAACTTTTTGAGAGAGAAGATTTAAAATTTTAGGTTTCCAAGTGTGAAAGTTATGAGGGGTGAGAGGTTCAATTGAGTTCATATTTTTTTTTTTACACAAAAGAAAAGTTTGAAGTTATAATTAACCAATATATCCCCCCTTAAAAATTCAATTTTTTTTTAATGCAAATGTTTTAAGGGAAAAAATGAAGCTTTTCAATATACTAAAACTCAATATACCCGCCCTGATGAGAGGGAAACTATAAGTAAATTGAGGTTCGAATATTATTTTATTGAGAAATGCCAAGTCCTTTTAGTTCCTCTCAATACCTACCCTTACTTTAGGGAACCTATAAGTAAAGAGAAGAATTTTTCAAGGGTTGTAGGCTTGAAATGCAGAGTTCAACTAGTTTATAATTTTGGATTTTCTCAAAACTTGCCCTTACTAAAGGGAAACTATAATTGAGAGAGATATCCAAAAAAAAGTAAATGGATGAGTGAAAAATATATGCTAGGCCTTTATACCAAGTACGTCCAAAAACTCGTCCTTACGTGAGGGAAACTATAAGTTTTTAGTGGTAATTATACATGGAATGTAGGCAAATATATTTTGAGGAAGAAGACTTAAAATTTTATGTTTAGGAAATCTTTAGAAAAAATAATGTGTTTAAGTGAAGAGATTAACACAGTAATTTTTAAATATGATCAAAATTTTATAATAGAATTTTAATAACACCTTTAGAGAAGAAGAAAATGTGAGATATTCCCTTTTTTTAAATATTAATTTGAATAAATTAATAATAATAAAGGAGAAGAAATAATATATGAGAAATTCAAAAAATAACTAGAACTCCTTTGGAAAATTATTAATAAAACAATAACAATATTATAAGAAGATAAATAGAAGGTAACTCTTCCTCAAATAATGATAAACAACATAGGTGTGAATTATTAATTAGAGAGTGTAAGCATAGATTTAAAAAATTCTAAAATTGCAATCATTATACCTCTATTAAATTAAATACCTAAAAGAAAAAAAAACCTTCAGGAAAAGATAGATTAAAATATGCACCCCCCTTCAAGACACACAAATGTGCATTATTCTGCACATAAACCCCCCCCCAAAAAAAATTCTTTTATATTATGGTTACAATATGACTACGAATTATCAAAGGGCCCCTCTTTTTAAAAAAAAATGAAAAAGGCTTTGAGAAGAATTCTTATTTATACTTCGAAAACGAAGTGTATTTAACCTTTACAAAATAAAATAATGAGGATTTAAATAAAGCCCCATGACTCTAAGAAAATAATACGTCCAAAACAAACCAAAAGTCGAGAGCTCCTTTCCTTAATGCGTCATTGGGTCGAACCAGGCAGAGAAAAACAATAGAAATGAGGTCTCCATTTTTCAAAGGATGATCCAAGGACACCGAGTAACCGATGGGGCCACCTGCATTAAAAATATTAAAGAAATCAGAGAGCTTAAAAACAAAAAAGTTTATCTCTGTGTAGATATTGACTGTGTGGAAGAGGAAGATGTCCACCACTAGAGGGAAATTGCATGAGGGATATTCTAAGGACGCTGTGAGACGCCACATGTGCAGACATGGTTTAAATATCCAGAGAATAAAAATATAAAAAATACTAAAATAATAAATTTTTATATCTTTGGTGCCCTAGGTGAGAGATCGGAAGGGCCATCGAGGGGAGCGATATAGATGAGCGCTTCCTCTAAAAAACCTCCTGTAGAACACGTTAGATGCCTCTAAAAATTTTCCTGCAAAACACGTCAAAAAAAAATAGAGGCTGCCTCAAAAAAAATCTCCTTCAAAACACGTTAGAAGCCTCTAAAAAAATCTCTTGTAGAACACATCATAAAAAAGAATGTCTAACCTTATATGAATCACGAAAATAGATACTCAAACCAGATTGAATAAAATAGCAAAACAAGTGTGAATCTCCTTTGTAGTGAAGAGTATAAATGGAGAAGATACCAGCGCCAGATATGCTTTCATCCAATGAGAATATATGATGCAATGGCACCAAGAGAGATGTGGAGGTCTTCGAGAACCACATCACAGGTGGTGCACCAAGATTTTACGTTTTAGAAACACACTTGATGTTGTTTTTAAATCTTTGGATTTGGTTAGAGATAAAAAATGAATCGAAGAAAAGGTTAGCAATAAATATGTAATTGTTTTAAAAAATATACACCAAGCTTAGATTTAATGGAATCCACGTATTAAGGGCCAGTGCAAAACGGTTTGGAGCCACAAAAAAGACATAGTTCCAAAAATTATTTGGGCCAAAAAAACTACGCAACAATATATCTAAGCATTGATTGCTTTCATATAAAAAATGAGGGTTGAGATTTAAAAAGAAAAATAAAAAAGATCTTCCTCTATAAATTATAGAATGAAAGCTCTGAAAAGAGTAAAGGAAGAGCATAGAAAATTTCAAAAAATAAAACCCTCGAGTTTTGAATCAACTTTAAAAAGAAATTACATATGTTATAAAATATTTTGCTGAAAAAAATATGGATAAACTGACTACAACATATATGAAGCAAGATAGTCAAAAAAATCCAAAGCAAAAAAAGAACCAGATCCTAGAACCTTCAAGAGTGAATGCTAGCAAAATCTATCCTGCTCTAGTACCATGTTAGAATTTCACAATAATAGATATGCAAAGCATTACACAAAAGATGAAGAGAAGAGTGGAACTAATTAGTTTATTCAAAGGATCAAATCTATATAAATAGAAGATTTTATCATTGAGAGCCATTGGATTACACAATCCCATCAGACCTAATGAAGACACCACTAAGAGTTCTCCAGACACATGGAGGAGTGGAAACTCAAGTGTCTATCCTAGTAGAACTTAAGAGAATATTTTCTTATTCTAACAACCGATGACACATAGATGGGGTTAGATTGTAAAATTTACATGATTAAGGTAATATGTCCTCTTGATGATAGATACCTCTTTATCCATTTTCCAATTATACCATTGATTTTATCTATCAACCATATCCAATACTCCTTTTGTCTACCAATTTTGATTGGGACCCCCAAGTAGATAATTGGGAGACAAGTTTTCCAAAAGCCAAGTCTATCTAGTACTAGGGTATTCTATCATTATAGGCCAATGATCGAACCTTGCATTATGTAATATTTTTACCTTTGGGATATGTCCATGTATCAAGAGACTTTTTTATACCAAGAACTTGTCTAATCTTCCCAAAATGCAAGTTGAGCCTAGTATCCTATTGGACCAAGTGATAAAACCCTTTTTAGGTTTGATATCTATGAGGTGTAGGTGTCCCATGTACTCACTCTTGATATTCGTACCTCCATATAAGCTTAGTTTCTTCCTACCTTATATTCTAGAGAGAGAATGGTGTTGAAATCCCTCCCAACAATATCCATGCTCTAAAATATTATGAAAAAATATAGTCTGTCCCTCCATAGATTCCTCTCTTCTTTAATTATTCTTGATAAATATACATTCAGATAGATAATTTGTTGGTCGTACTATTTATTTTTTGAAACCACACCAATTGATTTTTTGATGCCAACTATATAGTGTAGCACTAGTTATTTGGGGTTCCACAAGCATGTAACCCCCCCTAAAGCTCCTTGTGAACTCAAGGATAATACTTTACTAGGTTGTCATATCAATATTTTTATTATATCCATTTCATCGAAATATACCTTTGTCTCTTGTAGGAAGACCATTTGTGAATGATTTATTTGAATCATTCTTTTTATCTCATCTTGTTTAGCACTTCCTTTTAGTCCTCTAATATTCCATGTAATGAATTTTATCAATAACAAGGGTTAAAAATATGGGTAAATCTTGTAACCTTACCTTCCTCATTTAATATTTGACCTTCCTTTGCCACGTGATGTTGGTTGGAATTTTTACCCACCTTCTGATTTTTGTCCACCTTCATATTTTTACTAGGTTCCTATTTCATCCCCATAGCTATCAATTCTTGTGTATAGGGTACCAATGCATTATTGGTGGTTCCATCTAAAGAAGCAATTTTTTTATTTATTTTGTTTTTTTCTTTATTATTTCTATAATAGTTTATTTCCACTTGGTTTAGTTCTCCCTTATTACTGCTTTGCCTCATCAATGTTTTCTCCATTGATCTTTGAATTCTTGCATATTTGTTTCTCCTTGTGCTTCCTCAAAATATGTTTCTAGAATCTCTATTTTAGCTCGATCTTCTTCTTCTTGGAGGTCATTCACGGTTAATATTCCAAACATGTTTGTGGAAAGCACTTCCTTCTCCTTAGTTATAGGTTTTTTTCGTGTGTTCTTTTCTTTAGTATTTGGAATCCCTCATGTTCCTTATTTTATTTCTTTTGATCTTGAAATTTATGTGGGCAATCCTTAGTCATATGACTATATTCATGGAAAATTCTACATCTAAAGAGAATGTTTTATAGTCCATTCATTTTTCCCATGTATCTTCCCCAAATTGTAATGTGACCATTCTTGAGAGAAGTTTGTCAAAATCTATCAAGACACAAATTTGTGCATTAATAAAATATTCAAACATCTAAGTATTGTCGGTTATCATCATGAAAGTGCCTAGGGTGTTACCAATTGCAAGTAGGACTTGTAGGCTCCAAAATTTTGTTGGGGAGCAAAAAGTTTGATCCAAATAGGTCTAGTTGAGAGCATTTTCTCCTTCGTTTTAAATTTTGTATGTCAAGGCTTCATGAAGAGCCTTGATCTACTAAAGAACCATGGTATTCATTGAAGTATGTCTATCCTCTTCTATAGGAAACATGACTAGAAAATAATATTGGGATAATAAAAAGTAGAAACTCACCTTTGGTCCTCCATTATTTTCAACCCCATAGCTTGAACACTAGTAGGATCAGATGGAAACCCACAAATTAACAAATTAGAGCCTTTCTTTCCATGGCATCTATGTCATCCTAGATATCATTTGGTTCTAATTTTACTATAGAGGACATATTTATTGCTCTCACACATCATGATTTTGTTTTCCTCAAATCCACCTTTGGTATCTTCAATGTTCTTCTTGGAATTTTTGGATTGTTAATGACTCTTGTATAGGTTTTGCCTCCTTAAAGGGCATCTTTGAAGCTTTTTTTTGGGCTATATCCCCATTATATTTCTCTTTCATAAGTCTTACTATGGCTAGTCCTTTTGAGTGAGCTTGGATATCAGGCTTGGAGAGCTTTGTTGCCATTTGGTTTTCTTGTACAAATTCCCTTTTCCTTGATCTGCTCCCTAAATATAGATCCTTGGTATCTTCTACCCTTGGGGTTGTTTCTTTGCTGGTCGAGACTTTTCCCCACTAGATTGTGTTGTAAACTATATTTTTTTATCCTTTATGCATGTGGTCCTATTGGTTTTTAATCACTTTCCTTGGATATTGATGATTTAGTTGCATAAAACTACTTAGCATAAAGGGTTTTTGAATTAGTTTCTCCTCCCATTATCCTACAATCAATTTGTATTTTTTTTGTGTTTTAACTCCTCCATGGGCCTACAAGCCCTTGTTGAATTCTCCTATCCATTGCGTATATGTCTTGTGCACTCGCTTAATCCACGTTGAGGCTTCTGCGTGTAATAGCAACAACAATATGTGCAAACCCTAACATAATTTTATCTAAAATCATAATCAACTAAAATTTGTCATAAAATTTATTAGTCTTGCAAATTTTAATAAATAATATTATTGATAAAAAATATTTTACTTATCATTCAAATATTATTGTTTTAATTTTATCTCTAAACATATAATTGTTCTAATAAATACTACTTATATTAGTTAAAAGTACATAATTAAGCAACTATAACATTGTATGTTAAAAGAAAAAAATGAAATAATTTAATAAATTTGATATTGTAAATATTGTTAAAAACATCTATCATTATATAATAAATACATAGTCTAAATTCTACATCATAAAATCAAATTTAATATGATCATCAAAGTAAAATTTGGTCTATCACAGTTCCACAATGATAAAGACATCAAGATTTCGTAGTAATAGTAAAGACCCAAGATCGATTCACAAGAAAAATGGACTCCATGTACCTTAGATAGTGAAAACTGAAGATCGATTCACAAGGAAGATGACCTCCATATACCCTAGTGATAGTGAAGATCCAAGATCGATTCATAAGGAATATGAACCTCTATGTACCCTAGCGATAGTGAAGACCTAAGATGAATTCACAAAGAAGATGGTCTTCATGTACACTATGATGCATTTCTTAGCTCTATATTTAAAAATAAATAAAAATTATATAATATATTTTAGATATATTATATATATTATAATATAAATTAATTTTTTAATATTATTTACAATATAAATTAAGTATAATTAATTAAAATAGTTTAATATATATATATAATTATATTATTTCAATTGGTTAGATTCTTATATATTTTTTCCACGAACGCAACGGTTCGGGCTTTGGATCTTCTTAGGAAGGTCCAAGGTTCAAATCGTGGTGTGGGCGAGTGTGTGAGAGGTGGGTGTGTGGTAGTTGTGTGTTAAATTCCCTATTAATAAGCATAGCTCTAGGTTTTACGAGGGGTCATGGTTGGGAGGAGATAGATCTTAGCTTTACGAGGGGCCATGGTTGGGAGGATATTGCTCAACCCTATGCATTATTCGTAAGAGTTTATCACACTAACCAAATCTAAAAAGAATTATTATCTATATAGATATATATATATATACATATATATATATGATTATTGTAAAAAACCTCCTATGACCAACGTATACGGTTGAGCAGTGTCTTCGCAACCATGACCCCTCTTAAGTTTGAGAGTTGTACTTATCAATAGGTAATTTAACACAAATTCACCACACACCAACCCCCTCACATACTCAGGTTGTTGAGTCACCCATATGATACCTAACAATAACCATGGTTGGATCAATATTGATCAATGATAAAAACTTGAGGATGTGCCCACACCAAGGTTTGAACCTTGGCCCTCCCGAAAAAAAGTCAAATATGCAATTAAATATATTTTTAAATTTCCTATTTATAAACATAACTCTCGGTTTTACTAGGGTTACTAGGGATCATGGTTGGAGGAGATTATTCAACCCTATTATCACGTACCAAATCTATTAAAAAAATTCAAGAGACTTTTTTATACCAAGAACTTGTCTAATCTTCCCAAAATGCAAGTTGAGCCTAGTATCCTATTGGACAAAGTCATAAAACCCTTTTTAGGTTTTATATCTATGAGGTGTAGGTGTCCCATGTACTCACTCTTGATATTCGTACCTCCATATAAGATCTGTTTCTTCCTACCTTATCTTCTAGAGAGAGAATGGTGTTGAAATCCCTCCCAACAATATCCATGCTCTAAAATATTATGAAAAAATATAGTCTGTCCCTCCATAGCTTCCTCTCTTATTTAATTATTCCTGGTAAATATACATTCAGATAGCTAATTTGTTGGTCGTATTGTTTATTTTTGGAAACCACACCAATTTAGTTTTTGATGCCAACTATATAGTGTAGCACTAGTTATTTGGGGTTCCACAAGCATGTAACCCCCCTAAAGATCCTTGTGAACTCAAGGATAATTATTTACTAGGTTGTCATATCAATCTTTTTATTATATCCATTTCCTCGAAAGATACCTTTGTCTCTTGGAGGAAGACCATTTATGAATGATTTATTTGAATCGTTCTTTTTATCTCATCTTGTTTAGCACTTCCTTTTAGTCCTCTAATATTCCATGTAATGATTTTTATCAATAACAAGGGTTAAAAATATGGGTAAATCTTGTAACCTTACCTTCCTCAATTAATTTTTGACCTTCCTTTGCCACGTGATATTGGTTGGACTTTCTACCCACCTTCTGATTTTTGTCCAAATTCATCTTTTTTCTAGGTTCCCAGTTCATCCCCATAGCTATCAATTCTTGTGTATAGGGTACCAATGCATTATTGGTGGTTCCATCTAAAGAAGCAATTTTTTTATTTATTTTGTTTTTTTCTTTATTATTTCTCTAATAGTTTATTTCCACTTGGTTTAGTTCTCCCTTATTATTGCTTTTCCCCATCAATGTTTTCTCCATTGATCTTTGAATTCTTGCATATTTTTTTCTCCTTGTGCTTCCTCAAAATATGTTTCTAGAATATCTATTTTAGCTCGATCTTCTTCTTCTTGGAGGTCATTCATGGTTAAGATTCCAAATATGTTTGTGGAAAGCACTTCCTTCTCCTTAGTTATAGGTTTTTTTTGTGTGTTCTTTTCTTTAGTATTTGGAGTCCCTCATGTTCCTTATTTTCTTTCTTTTGCTCTTGAAATTTATGTGGGCAATCCTTAGTCATATGACTATATTCATGGCAAATTCTACATCTAAAGAGAATGTTTCATAGTCCATTCATTTTTCCCATGTATCTTCCCCAAATTGTAATGTGACCTTTCTTGAGAGGAGTTTGTCAAAATCTATCAAGACACAGATTTGTGCATTAATAAAATATTCAAACATCTAAGTATTTTCGGTTATCATCATGAAAGTTCCTAGGGTGTTACCAATTGCAAGTAGGACTTGTGGGTTCCAAAATTTTGTTGGGGACCAAAAATTTTGATCCAAACAGGTCTAGGTGAGAGCATTTTCTCCTTTGTTTTAAATTTTGTATGTCAAGGCTTCATGAAGACCCTTGATCTACTAAAGAACCATGGTATTCCTTGAAGTATGTATATCCACTTCTATAGGAAACATGACTAGAAAATAATATTGGGATAATAAAAAGTAGAAACTCACCTTTGGTCCTCCATTATTTTCAACCCCATAGCTTGAACACTAGTAGGATCATATGGAAACCCACAAATTAACAAATTAGAGCCTTTCTTTCCATGGAATCTATGTCATCATAGATATCATTTGGTTCTAATTTTACTATAGAGGACATATTTATTGCTCTCACACATCATGCTTCTGTTTTCCTCAAATCCACCTTTGGTATCTTCAATGTTCTTCTTGGCATTTTTGGATTGTTAATGACTCTTGTATAGGTTTTGCCTCCTTAAAGGGCATATTTGAAGCTTTTTTTTGGGCTATATCCCCATTATATTTCTCTTTCATAAGTGTTACTATGGCTAGTCCTTTTGAGTGAGCTTGGATATAAGGCTTGGAGATCTTTGTTGCCATTTGGTTTTCTTGTACAAATTCCCTTTTCCTTGATCTCTTCCCTAAATATAGATCCTTGGTATCTTCTACCCTTGGGGTTGTTTCTTTGCTGGTCGAGACCTTTCCCCACCAGATTGTGTTGTAAACTATATTTTTTTATCCTTTATGCATGTGGTCCTATTGGGTTTTAATCACTTTCCTTGGATATTGGTGATTTAGTTGCATAAAACTGCTTAGCATAAAGGGTTTTTGAATTAGTTTCTCCTGCCATTATCCTACAATCAATTTGTATTTTTTTTGTGTTTTAACTCCTCCATGGGCCTACAAGCCCTTGTTGAATTCTCCTATCCATTGCGTACATGTCTTGTGCACCCGCTTAATCCACGTTGAGGCTTCTGCGTGCAATAGCAACAACAATATGTGCAAAACCTAACATAATTTTATCTAAAATCATAATCAACTAAAATTTGTCATAAAATTTATTAGTCTTGCAAATTTTAATAAATAATATTATTGATAAAAAATATTTTACTTATCATTCAAATATTGTTGTTTTAAGTTTATCTCTAAACATATAATTGTTCTAATAAATACTACTTATATTAGTTAAAATTACATAATTAAGCAACTATAACATTGTATCTTAAAAAAAAAATGAAATAATTTAATAAATTTGATATTGTAAATATTATTAAAAACATCTATCATTATATAATAAATACATAGTCTAAATTCTACATCATAAAATCAAATTTAATATGATCATCAAAGTAAAATTTGGTCTATCACAGTTCCACAATGATAAAGACATCAATCTTTCGTAGTAATAGTAAAGACCCAAGATCGATTCACAAGAAAGATGGCCTCCATGTACCTTAGATAGCGAAAACTGAAGATCGATTCACAAGGAAGATGACCTCCATATACCCTAGTGATAGTGAAGATCCAAGATCTATTCATAAGGAATATGACCTCTATGTACCCTAGCGATAGTGAATACCTAAGATCAATTCACAAAGAAGATGGTCTTCATGTACACTATGATGCATTTCTTAGCTCTATATTTAAAAATAAATAAAAATTATATAATATATTTTAGATATATTATATATATTATAATATAAATTAATTTTTTAATATTATTTACAATATAAATTAAGTATAATTAATTAAAATAGCTGATATATATATATATATATATATATATATATATATATATATATATATATATATATATATAATTATATTATTTCAATTGGTTATATTCTTATATATTTGTTCCATGAACGCAATGGTTTGGGCTTTGGCTCTTCTTAGGAAGGTCCAAGGTTCAAATCGTGGTGTGGGCGAGTGTGTGAGAGGTGGGTGTGTGGTAGTTGTGTGTTAAATTCCCTATTAATAAGCATAGCTCTAGGTTTTACAAGGGGTCATGGTTGGGAGGAGATACATCTTAGCTTTACGAGGGGCCATGGTTGGGAGGAGATTGCTCAACCCTATGCATTAGTCTTAAGAGTTTATCACACTAACCAAATCTAAAAAAAAATCTTATATATATATGATTTTTTGTAAAAAACCTCCTATGACCAACGTATAGGGTTGAGCAGTGTCTTCCCAACAATGACCCCTCTTAAGTTTGAAAATTATACTTATCAATAGGGAATTTAACACAAATTCACCACACACCAACCCACTCACATACTCAGGTTGTTGAGTCACCCATATGATACCTAACAATAACCATGGTTGGATCAATATTGATCAATGATCAAAACTTGAGGATGTGCCCACACTGAGGTTTGAACCTTGGCCCTCCCGAAAAAGAGCCAAATATGCAGTTAAATATATTTTTAAATTCCCTATTGATAAACATAACTCTTGGTTTTACTAGGGTTACTAGGGATCATGGTTGGAAGAGATTATTCAACCCTATTATCACGTACCAAATCTATTAAAAAAATTCAAGAGACTTTTTTATACCAAGAACTTGTCTAATCTTCCCAAAATGCAAGTTGAGCCTAGTATCCTATTGGACCAAGTCATAAAACCCTTTTTAGGTTTGATATCTATGAGTTGTAGGTGTCCCATGTACTCACTCTTGATATTCGTACCTCCATATAAGCTCAGTTTCTTCCTACCTTATCTTCTAGAGAGAGAATGGTGTTGAAATCCTTCCCAACAATATCCATGCTCTAAAATATTATGACAAAATATAGTCTGTCCCTCCATAGCTTCCTCTCTTATTTAATTATTCCTGGTAAATATACATTCAGATAGATAATTTGTTGATCGTACTGTTTATTTTTTGAAACCACACCAATTGATTTTTTGATGCCAACTATATAGTGTAGCACTAGTTATTTGGGGTTCCACAAGTATGTAACCCCCCTAAAGCCCATTGTGAACTCAAGGATAATTATTTACTAGGTTGTCATATGTATATTTTTATTATATCCATTTCCTCGAAAGATACCTTTGTCTCTTGGAGGAAGACCATTTATAAACGATTTATTTGAATCGTTCTTTTTATCTCATCTTGTTTAGCACTTCCTTTTAGTCCTCTAATATTCCATGTAATGAATTTTATCAATAAAAAGGGTTAAAAATATGGGTAAATCTTGTAACCTTACCTTCCTCAATTAATTTTTGACCTTCCTTTGCCACGTGATGTTGGTTGGACTTTTTACCCACCTTCTGATTTTTGTCCACCTTCATCTTTTTACTAGGTTTCTAGTTCATCCCCATAGCTATCAATTCTTGTGTATAGGGTACCAATGCATTATTGGTGGTTCCATCTAAAGAAGCAATTTTTTTATTTATTTTATTTTTTTCTTTATTATTTCTATAATAGTTTATTTCCACTTGGTTTAGTTCTCCCTTATTATTGCTTTACCCCATCAATGTTTTCTCCATTGATATTTGACTTCTTGCATATTTGTTTCTCCTTGTGCTTCCTCAAAATATGTTTCTAGAATCTCTATTTTAGCTCGATCTTCTTCTTCTTGGAGGTCATTCATGGTTAAGATTCCAAACATGTTTGTGGAAAGCACTTCCTTCTCCTTATTTATAGGTTTTTTTTGTGTGTTCTTTTCTTTAGTATTTGGAATCCCTCATGTTCCTTATTTTCTTTCTTTTGCTCTTGAAATTTATGTCGGAAATCCTTAGTCATATGACTATATTCATGGCAAATTCTACATCTAAAGAGAATGTTTCATAGTCCATTCATTTTTCCCATGTATCTTCCCCAAATTGTAATGTGACCTTTCTTGAGAGGAGTTTGTCAAAATCTATCAAGACACAGATTTGTGCATTAATAAAATATTCAAACATCTAAGTATTGTCGGTTATCATCATGAAAGTTCATAGGGTGTTACCAATTGCAAGTAGGACTTGTGGGTTCCAAATTTTGTTGGGGAGCAAAAAGTTTGATCCAAACAGGTCTAGTTGAGAGCATTTTCTCCTTCGTTTTAAATTTTGTATGTCAAGGCTTCATGAAGACCCTTGATCTACTAAAGAACCATGGTCTTCCTTGAAATATATCTATCCTCTTCTATAGGAAACATGACTAGAAAATAATATTGGGATAATAAAAAGTAGAAACTCACCTTTGGTCCTCCATTATTTTCAACCCCATAGCTTGAACATTAGTAGGATTAGATGGAAACCCACAAATTAACAAATTAGAGCCTTTCTTTCCATGGCATATATGTCATCCTAGATATCATTTGGTTCTAATTTTACTATAGAGGACATATTTATTGCTCTCACACATCATGCTTTTGTTTTCCTCAAATCCACCTTTGGTATCTTCAATGTTCTTCTTGGCATTTTTGGATTGTTAATGACTCTTGTATAGGTTTTGCCTCCTTAAAGGGCATCTTTGAAGCTTTTTTTGAGCTATATCCCCATTATATTTCTCTTTCATAAGTGTTACTATGGCTAGTCCTTTTGAGTGAGCTTGGATATCAGGCTTGGAGAGCTTTGTTGCCATTTGGTTTTCTTGTATAAATTCCCTTTTCCTTGATCTGCTCCCTAAATATAGATCCTTGGTATCTTCTAACCTTGGGGTTTTTTCTTTCCTAGTCGAGACTTTTCCCCACTAGATTGTGTTGTAAACTATATTTTTTTATCCTTTATGCATGTGGTCCTATTGGTTTTTAATCACTTTCCTTGGATATTGGTGATTTAGTTGCATAAAACTGCTTAGCATAAAGGGTTTTTGAATTAGTTTCTCCTCCCATTATCCTACAATCAATTTGTAGGTTTTTTGTGTTTTAACTCCTCCATGCGCCTACAAGCCCTTGTTGAATTCTCCTATCCATTGCGTATATGTCTTGTGCACTTGCTTAATCCACGTTGAGGCTTCTATGTGCAATAGCAACAACAATATGTGCAAACCCTAGCATAATTTTCTCTAAAAGCATAATCAACTAAAATTTGTCATAAAATTTATTAGTCTTGCAAATTTTAATAAATAATATTATTGATAAAAAATATTTTACTTATCATTCAAATATTGTTGTTTTAAGTTTATCTCTAAACATATAATTGTTCTAATAAATACTACTTATATTAGTTAAAAGTACATAATTAAGCAACTATAACCTTGTATCTTAAAAAAAAAAATGAAATAATTTAATAAATTTGATATTGTAAATATTATTAAAAACATCTATCATTATATAATAAATAGATAATCTAAATTCTACATCATAAAATCAAATTTAATATGATCATCAAAGTAAAATTTGGTCTATCACAGTTCCACAATGATAAAGACATCAAGATTTCGTAGTAATAGTAAAGACCCAAGATCGATTCACAAGAAAAATGGACTCCATGTACCTTAGATAGTGAAAACTGAAGATCGATTCACAAGGAAGATGACCTCCATATACCCTAGTGATAGTGAAGATCCAAGATCGATTCATAAGGAATATGAACCTCTATGTACCCTAGCGATAGTGAAGACCTAAGATCAATTCACAAAGAAGATGGTCTTCATGTACACTATGCTGCATTTCTTAGCTCTATATTTAAAAATAAATAAAAATTATATAATATATTTTAGATATATTATATATATTATAATATAAATTAATTTTTAAATATTATTTACAATATAAATTAAGTATAATTAATTAAAATAATTTAATATATATATATATATATATATATATATATATATATAATTATATTATTTCAATTGGTTAGATTCTTATATATTTGTTCCACGAACGCAACGGTTTGGGCTTTGGCTCTTCTTAGGAAGTCCAAGGTTCAAATCGTGGTGTGGGCAAGTGTGTGAGAGGTGGGTGTGTGGTAGCTATGTGTTAAATTCCCTATTAATAAGCATAGCTCTAGGTTTTACGAGGGGTCATGGTTGGGAGGAGATAGCTCTTAGCTTTACGAAGGGTCATGGTTGGGAGGAGATTGCTCAACCCTATGCATTAGTCGTAAGATTTTATCACACTAACCAAATCTTAAAAAAAAAAAATTCTTTTATCTATATATATATATATATATATATATATTTTGTAAAAAACCTCCTATGACCAACGTATACGGTTGAGCAGTGTCTTCCCAACCATGACCCCTCCTAAATTTGAGAGTTGTACTTATCAATAGGGAATTTAACACAAATTCACCACACACCAACCCCCTCACATACTCAACCCCCTCACATACTCAGGTTGTTGAGTCACCCATATGATACCTAACAATAACCATGGTTGGATCAATATTGATCAATGATCAAAACTTGAGGATGTGCCCACACCGAGGTTTGAACCTTGGCCCTCCCGAAAAAGAGCCAAATATGCAGTTAAATATATTTTTAAATTCCCTATTGATAAGCATAACTCTCGGTTTTGCTAGGGTTACTAGGGATCATGGTTGGAGGAGATTACTCAACCCTATTATCACGTACCAAATCTATTAAAAAAATTCTTATATATTTAACTAATTAAATATATACAATTAAGAGATAGTTAAATATATTTAAAAAAAAAAAAAACATAATTTCATGCAATCCTTCCCAATTTTAAAAGATAAATTACATCTAATGGGTAACTAAAAATTTTCATTTGATTCGCACCTCTTAAGACCCATACGTTATATAGGAATTAAAATTTAAAAATTAAAATTAAAATAAAAAAATGAACAAACCTTCAACAGCTAAGATTTGGGGACTTTAAACAGCTACGTGGCATTCACACCGAATGTGTCACCTTGGCAAAAAAATGTACTCTACGTGGTTCTGTTTTTATTTGCCACGTTATCCATTTCACATGGCGTTCTTCCCTCACCTCATGCAAACTTCTAATACTGCAAGCTTTTATTTCTCGTTGCTCTTTCCTGCGGTATTTGGGAACTTGATTATATTCAACAGCTATTAAGATTTGAGTATTGTTCGTCTTGAACATGGACTGAGATTATTTTTAATGGCATACTCTTCCCCTTCTTTGGGTAGAGACGCTTGAAGTTTCACTAGATTATGCTTTGATGTTAAAGAGGACGATTGTGGAAGGCTGTGGAGGTAAGGATATTTACCAGTCCTTACTTGGGCAATGAATCTTGTCACTGTTCAATATTTTTATCATTTTCCTTGGATAAGAAAGAGAGTATGTTGATTTTTCTCGACATCCAATGCATTTACGTGTAGAAATGTATCAAAATGATTTTTACAGCTATTGTTGTTTGATAACAGTCTCCAACTAGTAGTCCGGACTCTGTATCAACTAGATGAAATTTGGGAGCATTATTTCTGCTCTTTAGTTTACTTTTTTTGAAAGAGGGCATGTGATACGTTGGCCAAGATGGCTAAAGAGGATTCAAAAATTGAAGAATTAAACTACAGAGCCTTTGGCCATTTTTATAGAGGTCATTCGTTGTTGAATGAGACTTCCTTGGTTCTAAACAGGTTTATCTATCCAGTTTAGTTTCATTGATGACCATTTTAGAATCAGTGAGATGTATGAGGGAGGGGTTTTTAGATAATTAAATTTTAAAGCCATGTGGAAATCTCGACATTGCTTTTTGCCTAGGCTGGGTGGAGGTTGGATGAGAATAATGAAGAGGGTTATTGTTTACTAATTTTTAAACATAAACAATTTGGGATGTAGGACCCTAATTCTAGGTACTAGCTCCATAAACAGTCGCTGGCTGGCTACAGCGGAATGGGGATTGGAATATCCTATCCTCTCATCCCATTACTCTTTTGTTCTCATCCATCTACCTCACATATTTTTGTTGTGATCCCAATTGTTTTTTTTTTTTTTTTTAAATTACGATTTAGGTCTTTTGTTTTAACATTCTGAGACTGTGCAAAGACTCTACAATTACTTAATAAACCAGTGCTTGTTCAAGTGTCTGTGCAAGAATGCACTGATGAACTGAATATCAAAACCTGTCAGGCCTTAGAAATAGAGCTTACAACAAATATTAATACTGTCTTCCTTTATTTGCAAGAAGATGAAACTCTTTTTTGATTTACATGTCAAAACTTGGGAATGTAGATCGATTAATAAAGACTTTAAGACATGTTCTATATGTGTCATAAATTCTTCAGAACTTGGGGAAACAAATGCAACCAAGGCTGAGATCTCCACCAAAGAAACAAAGATTCTGAATCCAAGAACAGATGATGCAAGTACTACATGCCGTTCCACTGCCAAATGCAACAAACATATATTGGATGGATGTGATGAGGATAGCCATTATGGTTATGTTCATATTCCATCCATGGAAAGGTATAGCAGAGTGAGACCTAGTTGGATGGATAAGACGAGAATGACCACTATGGTTATGTTCATATTACATGAAGGGAAAGACATAGCAAAGTAAGACATAGTTGGATGGATAAGACGAGAATGACCACTATGGTTATGTTCATATTACACGAAGGGAAAGACATAGCAAAGTAAGACATAGTTGGATGGATAAGACGAGAATGACCACTATGGTTATGTTCATATTACACGAAGGGAAAGACATAGCAAAGTAAGACATAGTTGGATGGATAAGACGAGAATGACCACTATGGTTATGTTCATATTACATGAAGGGAAAGACATAGCAAAGTAAGACATAGTTGGATGGATAAGATGAGAATGACCACTATGGTTTACCATAAACACTCTCCTATCAAGCAAAAATAAATAAAATATTTTATCAAGGAAAATGAAAAGACATAGTTGGATGGATAAGATGAGAATGACCACTATGGTTTACCATAAACACTCTCCTATCAAGCAAAAATAAATAAAATATTTTATCAAGGAAAATTAAATGAAAGATTTTAATTAAATGAAAGATTTTAATTACGTCCGCGATACCCAAATATTGTCTATCGGACCTCAAATATGGAAGTACAACTACTCAAATCATATAGGTTGTTCTTTCTCCTGTTGATTTGGGTTAACAATTCTCCATTCTTTTTTACTGTCTTCAAATAACTCTGTCATAGTCCGTTTCCAACTCTGTCATAGTCCGTTTCCAAGTGTTTCTTTTTATTTCCAAGTGTTTCTTTGTATTTGCCACGGATATCTGAAAAAGACATTTCCAAGTGTTTCTTTTTATTTCCAAGTGTTTCTTTGTATTTGCCACGGATATCTGAAAAAGACATAGCAGGGATGAGACTTGGTTGAGGTGTACGCATATATATATATTTCTATGTTGGAATTTCGTTCCACTTTAATACCTCTTCTTCTTCTATGGCACACACCTAATTTCAATTCTATTAGCATTAGAACCGAAGAGACCTAAAGAAGACTCAATCATATATAGGTTGTTCCTTCTCACGTTGATTTGGGTTAACAATTATCCATATTTTTTTTTTTTACTGTCATCAAATAACTCTGCCATAGTGCCATAGATCCGTTTCCAAGTGTTTCTTTGTACTTCCAAGTGTTTCTTTGTATTTGCCACGGATATCTAAAAAAGACATAGCAGGGATGAGACTTGGTTGAGGTGTATGCATATATATATATATGACTTGGTTGAGGTGTACGCATATATATATATATATTTCTATTTCTATGTTAGAATTTTGTTCCACTTTAATACCTCTTCTTCTTCTATGGCACACACCTAATTTCAATTCTATTAGCATTAGCTCAACCGAAGAGACCTAAAGAAGACTCAAATCATATAGGTTGTTCCTTCCCCTGTTGATTTGGGTTAACAATTCTCCATATTTTTTTTTTTACTGTCTTCAAATAACTCTGTCATAGTGCGACATAGCAGGGATGAGACTTGGTTGATGTGTACATATATATATATATATATTTCTATGTTGGAATTTCGTTCCACTTTAATACCTCTTCTTCTTCTATGGCACACACCTAATTTCAATTCTATTAGCATTAGCTCAACCGAAGAGACCTAAAGAAGACTCAAATCATATAGGTTTTTCCTTCTCCTGTTGATTTGGGTTAACAATTCTCCATATTTTATTTTATTTAGGTTGTTCCTTCTCCTGTTGATTTGGGTTAACAATTCTCCATATTTTATTTTATTTAGGTTGTTCCTTCTCCTGTTGATTTGGGTTAACAATTCTCCATATTTTATTTTATTTAGGTTGTTCCTTCTCCTGTTGATTTGGGTTAACAATTTTCCATATTTTATTTTATTTTTTACTGTCTTCAAATAACTCTGCCATAGTGTCGTTTCCAAGTGTTTCTTATATCTTTCGGACATAGCAGGGGATGAGACTTGGTTGAGGTATATATATATATATATATATATATATATATATATATATATATATATATATATATATATATATATATATATATTTCTATGTTGGAATTTCGTTCCACTTTAATACCTCTTCTTCTTCTATGGCACACACCTGATTTCAATTCCGAAGAGACCTAAAGAAGACTCAAATCAAGAAGACTCAAATCATATAGTGTTTCTTATATCTTTCAGACATAGCAGGGATGAGACTTGGTTGAGGTATATATATATATATATATATTTCTATGTTGGCATTTCGTTCCACTTTAATACCTCTTCTTCTTCTATGGCACACACCTGATTTCAATTCCGAAGAGACCTAAAGAAGACTCAAATCAAGAAGACTCAAATCATATAGGTTGTTCCTTCTGCTGTTGATTTGGGTTAACAATTCTCCATTTTTTTTTCTTTTTTACGGTCTTCAAATAACTTTGCCATAGTGCCATATCCGTTTCCAAGTGTTTCTTTGTATTTCCAAGTGTTTCTTTGTATTTCCAAGTGTTTCTTTGTATTTATCCAAGTGTTTCTTTGTATTTACCATGGATATCTAAAAGACATAGCAGGGATGAGACTTGGTTGAGGTGTACATATAGCAGGGATGAGACTTAGTTGAGGTGTACATATATATATATTTCTATGTTGGAATTTAGTTCCACTTTAATACCTCTTCTTCTTCTATGGCACACAGCTAATTTCAATTCTATTAGCAATTAGCCTCAACCGAAGAGACCTAAAGAAGATTGCTAATTCCCTGCTGAAGATTGCTAATTCCCATAGCAGGGATGAGACTTGGTTGAGGTGTACATATATATATTTCTATGTTGGAATTTAGTTCCACTTTAATACCTCTTCTTCTATGGCACACAGCTAATTTCAATTCTATTAGCAATTAGCCTCAACCGAAGAGACCTAAAGAAGATTGCTAATTGCCAAAGTTGTTTTTGAAGGTGAAGGTAACGATCATTTAAAAATATTTACAAATATCAGCGCTCGGAATCAACCTCGCAAAAACAAGAGGAATCGACCTTACCTTACAACCACAAGAGGAATCGACCTTACAACCACATGGATGATAATAACTAGGCAACTGCCATTACACCAAATGCCATTCTTTAAGTTAAAGTAGTTTTTAACCCCTCATCCCATGGTTATTCAATACACTTTATGCTGAATTTTTTATTTTTATTTTATTTTTGATACATATGGGAATCAGTTACATCCCATTCATTTTTTACTACCAACCATAGGCTGACTACTACCTTTGCCCCAACGAGGATTGCCTCCAAGGTTCGAACCTGGGTCTAGAAACTAAAACTTACCAATCCACGACTCTTAGACTCTTTATAATCTCAAAATATTTACCTTTATAAACTTAAATGAATTAGGAATTGACAATAACCTTGAATGAATTAGGAAAATGACTATGGAGTTGACAATAACCAATGAATTAGGAAAATGACTATGGAAAAAAAAAAACTCCATATGTTAATTGGCTGTTTTACTGAGTTCCATCACATCATGGATAGTTATGAATGACGACTCCATAATCATTTTCCAAATTCATGACAACAAAAGCCGTAATGAACTAGATAGTTGAGTTAATATTCATGTGTTGACTTTGAAATCTAGTAAGTCCTTGTTGGTTGGTTAATCTTTTATTTAAATTTCATGCACTATAAATGAAGAAATGAAGATACTTTCCTTTAAGGAGTTATGAGGAGTTCTTGAACATTGACAAGATGAGCCTAACTTTTTATTACATTTGCAGGTACTTTTACCCTAACCCTATGTCGAAAGTTAATTGGTTGTTTTATTGAGTCCATGTTCCATCACATCATGATGTTATGCAGTGGGTTATGTCGAAAGTTAATTGGTTGTTTTATTGAGTCCATGTTCCATCACATCATGATGTTATGCAGTGACATCAGATTGAAGAGTAACACCAACAGGTACTTTTACCAACCCTAACCCTATGTCAAAAGTTAATTGGCTGTTTTACTGAGTTCCATCACATCATGGATAGTTATGAATGCCGGTGATAATGGTGGATGGTTATGAATGATGGTGATATGGTTGAAGGAGTTCTTGAACATTAACCTTTTTTTTTTAACATTTGCAGCTACTTTTACCCTAACCCTATGTGGAAAGTTAATTGGCTGTTTTATTGAGTTTCATCACATCACAGATAGTTATTATTTATTAATGATGGTGATAATGGCCGTGATAATTTTGACACCAGATAGAAGAGTAACACCAACATTTGCAGGTACTTATAACCTAATCGTAACCCTATGTGGAAAGTATTTTGGTTGTTTTATTGAGTTCCGACACATCATGGATAGTTATGATGTTGATAATGGCGGTGATAATTTCGACATCATATCAAAGAGTAACACCAAAGCAAGAGATATATTATTATTATTTTCTTTAATTTCCACATCAGATCAGGTGTTTTGCGAATTCTCAAGTCCAAACTAGGGTTTGCTTGGGTTTTTTCTAATATTTTTTCATAAATTAGTTTAGCTTTTCCTTGGGTTTTTTCTAATTTTTTCTCATAAATTAGTTTAGCTTTTCCGCTTTTCCTTATGTAAAAGTTTGACCAGCTTGGCAATTGTCGTAACCACTAGATTAGTTTCCTTTAGTATCAAGTAAGGAATATTATTAGCACCTTTAGCACATGCTTGTCAGTTTTAACTTTTAACTGATAATGATCCACTTAAGCAAGTAAGGAATACTATTAGGACTTTTAGACATGCTTTAAGTGGTAACGATCCATAAATTATGAGCATCTTTTGACACGCTTCTTGGTTTTTACTACTATATGCTTGTTTGTTTTGCAAAATCCAAGGTTCCATTAACATGGTGTGAAAAAATGATTTTACCTTTCATTTTTACAAATACTGTCAGTGGCATCTTGCTGAAGACGACGAAGAAATAGTGTGCAATCACATTTTACAAATACTGTCAGTGGCATCTTGCTGAAGACGACGACGAAATGGAGTGTGCATTCACATCTTGCTGAAGACGAGGAGGAAATGGGGTGTACATTCTCCATGATTTGCATGGATTAAGCGATTGATTTTCTAACCCCACATGAAATTAAAGAGCGTTCTTAATTCTTTTTTCACACAATCTGGCTGTGAACTGTGCAGATTTTCTAGATTTAAATATGCAAAAGTAGTTTTACAGTAAATTTTTTGGTGCTGTTAAAACCTACTATTTATTGGTTTTGCTTATAGAATGGTGTATTTCAGAAATATGACCTTATATAATTCCATAACATGTATACATGTTATTTTATATTCATCTCTTTTCAAATACAGAGAAAAATGACAGTGACACTGTTCTAAAATCACTGCATTTTCTGGTATTGAGAGAGAGCTAGAATTGCCACCGATCACATAATATTAAGTACATAAAAAGAAAAACGCTGAACGCTCTACTTTACACCAACACGTCTTTATATATTTATTTATTTTTCACTTTTCTGATGGTTCTAGAGTTTAATGAAATCCTCTTGTTGGATTATATGGTCTACATTACCTTTGTAATATCTTTTGTGTGGATTGAGATTTTGTCCACTAATATTCTTCTGCAAATGCCAATAATGCCACTAAGGGTTCCTGGATTTTATGGTCTTCGTTACCTTTGTAATATCTTTTTAGTGGATAAAGATTTTATCCACTAATTTTCTTCTGCAAATCCCAATAAGGAAGGGAGGCTTTCCATGCTCTTGTGCAGAGCAGTGTTTCGAAACTCGCAGTAAACTCGCGGGTCAGGGAGGCCTCCTGAGTTAGGAGATCCTACGGTGAAATATTTTTCCTTCCTCCTGTTCAGCGAGTCTTCGACTGCCAAAAAAAAACAAAACAAAATAAATAAATAAACAAAAAAATATTTCAGTAGGATCTCCTTAGGAGATCCTACGGTGAAATATTTTTCCTTCCTCCTGTTCAGCGAGTCTTCGACTGCCAAAAAAACAAAACAAAATAAATAAATAAACAAAAAAACAAACCCTAGACAAAGCTCATTAATATGTCATAAACTAAAGTCTCCACTTCATGGCTCTCACAAAAAAAAAAGACTCCCCTTCATGCACAAAAACAAAACAAAAAAAAGTTTCTCGACACCCACAAAAACAAAACAAAAAAAAGTTTCTCGACACCCAAAACAGTTAAAGATTATGAACCTCGCAAGACATTACCCTTAATAAAACTTCATTAAAACCATTGGACCTCGCAAGAATGAGACAATTGGACACACCTGTGACGCAGAAACTCATACGCTGTGCTTATCTCCGCCTCTACGTATGCCGGGCTCCTTCGTTTAATGTTATAATGCGTATCAAATGGCTCCTATGTTATAAAGCATGCCAGGGCCAAGGGCCTTGCTTTACGATCATGTAGTTGGGGGTGCATTTAATCCATTTGGATGGGAAGCCGTTTTCTAAGTCAATGGATTCGAAGGGCCGAGGCTGAGATTAGAAAGATGCCACTTTATGAGTAAATCCTAATTTCTATGAGGTTGAGATTAGAAAGGTATGAGGGGCTGAGATTAGAAAGATGCCACTTTATCCGTAAATGCTAATTTCTACGGAGGCGGCTACCATTAGCGCCAATGGGCGTTCGGGGCGATTTATTTCCTTATTTCCATTTCCGAATGTTCCCAAGCTAAAATGGGTAAACGGTGATCTTATGTGTCTCCTTCCAATCCCAAGGACAGCACACTAATGTCGTGACCTAAGTTAAAAAATTATTTGTTTGTTTATTTATTTATTTTTAATTTTTTGATTTTTTTGCCGAGTTCCAAAGGAGTCATCCAAGCAAGCAAAGGCTTTGAAAACATGCTCTTCTCCTCTCCAGCATAAACGAAGGGAAGGATTTTGGCCTGTCATGCAAATTGTATGTTCCATACACCACATTTCATTGTATATTGCTTTTTTTTTTAAAGAATTGAACAAGAAAGTACAAGGTTATTTCATTTCATTATTGAACAAAATTTAGATATTGTAACTTAAACAAGCTCTTTTTTAGTATACTCTTCTATATTGCCCTATTAATTCAATTAGGCTTCATATTAAAAATTATTAAATATACTTAATAGCTTGTTAGTAGGCTTCTCTCAGTCTAGTAGTTCCCAAGAATATAGGGAATCTTAACTGAAAACTCAAAAACTGGGCCATAGTTCGTTAGTAGGCTTCTCTTTATCTAGTCATTCCCATGAACATAAGGAATCGGACACATAACTATCTCACTTTGAAAATAGAAGAAATCAAACAACTATGATCTTCCTATCTCACTTTGAAAATAGAAGAAATCAAACAACTATGATCTTCACACGTTAAAATTATTACTATATTTTCTAAAACATACTCATGAAGCAAAAATTATCAAATCCGAATGGTGATAAACCTAGACATTTTCTTTGGCTAAAAAGGTATTTAGAGATTCCTCAAATACCACGACCAAGCATATCAAGATAAAACTTATCTTTTATTCTCTTTCTATTGAACGCACCAATCAATAAGAGATTATATACTAACTTTGAATTCAACCTTATTAAATAAGTTTTAAAGAAATCAAACAACAAATAATTATAAGCAAGCACATGCATTCTCACAAGAAGGTATAACTGTGGACATCACAAGGACGAGCATGTAAGCATTCAACGTTGGTTAATTCTTACCTCAGTCTAAATACCGATGCAGTTTTGAAGGTTTTTAAATTAATATTAAAACTATAAGGTTGGCTAAAAAGCATGTACGGTGCAGTTTGGAAAGTTTTTAAATTAATATTAAAACTATAACGTTGGCTAAAAACATAAGTTAAAAATAAACGACAAATTCAATTAATTTAAAACTATAACGTTGGCTAAAAACATAAGTTAAAAATAAAAGACAAATTCAATCAACTGATTAATTAAACACGAACGTCACAACAAGATTCACGAAATACATCTTAACAATTAGTAAGCTTTTAATAAGCATTCATTAATTCATTAATTTCTCTATTGGTAGGTGTGACCAACTCGCTATTTTAAAAGAAGATAGTAAATTAATAAATCATATTACACAACCTTCTATAATTTCAATCAAAATATGTTTTACCGCATGTAAGAACAATTTAAATTGTATCTTTATACAAGTGAAAAAATGTGGTGATTACGTGCACGTAAATTAATAAATCATATTACACAACCTTGTATAATTTCAATCAAAATATGTTTTACCGCATGTAAGAACAATTTAAATTGTATCTTTATACAAGTGAAAAAATGTGGTGATTACGTGCACGTAAGTAGTAAATTAATAATTCATATTACACAACCTTCTATAATTTCAATTAAAATATATAAAATATATTTTACTGCATGTAAGAACAATGGATCACCACAGATAAATCTATAATTTCAATTAAAATATATAAAATATATTTTACTGCATGTAAGAACAATTTTCTTACAATTTAAGATACAAGGAAAAATGTGGTGATTCCGTGCAGATAAATTTGTCCATTAAGAACGTAACGTTTGGGATACAAACAATATGTTAGCACACATTGGGATTAGAAATATTAATCCAGATTTCACGCCTCCGCCGGACTATGCTCCGAAATTGGGCGAAGTCGGACTGCGCTCGCGCAGTTGGGGATCTCAGCAAAAAGTTTGACATGACGTCACGCCTACCTTTTGACAGATGTAACGTTTGACAGATCTGTTCACTCAGTTCGACGATTGGTCAGAAACCCTAGTTGAGGGCTTGTCAGAGGACAAACCCTAACTTCCTGTTCCCGCGGCTATATAAGGCAGTTCGGGTTTTTCAGACAAAAGTGTAGAAGATTGCAGGAGAAGAAGTGTGGAGAAAGTGCGAAGAATAGAGCAGAGAAAGAAAGGAGAGTGTTTCAGTGAGTAGTGTGGCTCATCTGATTAATGTCCGAGTAGCCGACTCGACATTTTTCATTTTTAGTTTATCTTGCAGCTTAGTCTGTAGATGTTGTTATTTTCTTAGTTCTGTAACCCTCGTTTAACCCTCGTTTCATATGAATAAAGTTTGCCTTGTTTAAGGAATATTTAGGGTTTGTAGTTGTTTTTATGTGTTAAAGTCTATTGTTCTCTGTACAAATCGCCTCAAAGCGATTTCATCCGGGTTCTATAAGTTAGAGCTCAGATCTAAAACATTGCACTCAGATCCGATGTTTCTTTCTTTTGTACAGTTCTTTCCAAGACAAGCAAACCAACGTCGTAGCCGTGCAAGCCTTCGGACAAGAAAAGTTTCCAAGGTCAAAATTTGGCTAAGTCTGGAGCTGTCTTCCCAACTTCACTGCGAAGTCGGACTTCACTACCTTTGACCAGCGCAACCAGACTTCACACCTTTGACCAAGAAATTTTTCTAAGTCTGGAGTTGTCTTCCCGACTTCGGACTTTGCACTTCCCGACATCGCACTTCAGTCAATGCGCAACTTGACTTCGCACTAATTGGAAGCGCACCCTGACCTCGATTGAAATTAAAATTATTCAAATTGGTATCAGAGCCACTGATCCTTTGACACAGAGATCAAAGCAGAATGGCTTCCAACAACAACAACTTGCAGTTGCAGATCTCGCGCTTCATCCAAAAAAATTATGATTATTGGAGCATCTAGATGAAGATCCTGTTCGGATCTCAGGAGCTATGGAAGTTAGTCGAGAATGGCTACCTAGAATCGACAGATGCAACAACACTAGCCGTCCTCTCTCAAGCAGACAAGGACCTATTGAAAAAGAACACAAAGAAGGACCAGAAGGAAGAAGGACCAGAAGGCCCTCTTCTACATCATGCAAGCGATCGAGGAGTCCATATTCCCATGGATTGCATCAGCCACCCAGGCGAAGCAGGCCTGGGAGATTATGTCCAGCTCGTCCTAGGGCACCAATAAGGTAAAGTTGGTGAAACTGTAGATGCTTAGGAGGGAGTTTGAAAATAAAAAAATGAGTGAGTCCGAGTCTATGGGTGATTTCTTCACCCGGACGACAAAAATTATCAACCAGATGCAGTTGAACAGAGAAAATGTGTAGAGCCAGAGAATTGTGGAGAAGATTCTCAAAAGTATGCCTGCCAAGTTTGACTCTGTTGTGATAGCAATCAAAGAGTCGAGGGATTTGACAACCCTCTCGACAGACGAACTCATGGGTTCATTGTAGACACATGAACAAACACTGAGCCGTTTGTCTCAGACCTCTCTGGAGCAAGCATTCAGGGCTCAAGTCTCATTCCTAGACAACGACAGACAAGATTCCCACCATGGCACCTCTAGTTCTCATGGTGAAAGAGGCAAAGGCAGGCATGGGAAAGGCAACAAGCAAGGAGGATGGTCAAACCCTAGCAAAGGAGAGACCAACTGTAATTTCCATCAACAAGGTGGAAGAGGTAGTTCAAAAAATTAGCAAGTTGGATCTCATCAGAAGGACATGTCAAAGGTCCAATGTTATTTCTGCAAGAAGTTCGACCATTACATCTCACAATGCAAAAAATGGATGGCCAAGGAGAACCAACAACAAGCCCATTACATAGATGAAACCAAAAATGCGGCAAGAGGAAATGTGTTGTTGACTTGCAACATTGAGGAAGAGTGCCAAAAGAATGTCTAGTATTTAGACAGTGGGTGCAGCAACCACATGACGAGGAACAAAGAGATGTTCTCCCAACTGGATGAAATAGTCCAGTTTAAGGTGAAGATGGGGAACAACAACAAGGTTCTCGTAATGGGGAAAGGAAAAATCCTCATCCACACCAGGCACGGTGAACGGAAGCAGATCTATGACGTCTACTATGTGCCTGGCCTAAAGCACAACCTACTGAGCATTGGACAACTCATGCTGAAGGGACATATAGTCCAGTTCAAATACAGAGCTTGCACCATTAGAGACAAGTCGCACGGGCAGATTGCTACAGTGTCGATGATGAAGAATAAAATGTTTTTTCTATAGATTTAGAATGAATCATTGATGTCCTTGAGTGCAGTTGTGAAAGATGCTACCTGGCTGTGGCATCTTAGATTTGGTCACCTAAACTTCAGTGCCCTAAATCAACTACACAAGAAGTAGATGGTGAAGGGTTTACCCCTAATAGAGCAGTAAAATCAAGTTTGTGAAGGCTGCTTAGTTTGCAAAGAACGTAGGGATTTGTTCCCTTTCGATAAGTCTTGGAGAGCATCATAGCCATTGGAGCTGGTGCACTTAGACATTTGTGGTCCGATGCAGACCAGTATGTTTTTTTGCAACAAATACTTCTTAACGTTCATAGATAACTTCAGTTGAAAGACTTGGATATATGCCATCAAGTTGAAGTCAGAAGCATTTGCCAGATTTAAGGAGTTCAAGGATCTGGTGGAGAAATAGAGCAAATATCAGATCAAGACTATCAGGACAGATGGTGGAGGTGAATACATCTCCAAAAAATTCCATAACTACTGCAAGCAGCATGAAATTCGAAGGCAGTTCACTGCCAGATACATGCCACAATAGAACGACATAGCTGAGAGGAAGAACCAAACCATCATGGAGATGGCATGAAGCATGATGAAGGCGAAGGGATTGTCACATGAATTTTGGGTAGAGGCTGTAACATGTGCAGTCTACCTGCTGAATAGATGTCCCACCAAAAGCATGAAGGAAAAAATCCCTTAGGAGGCCTGGAGTGGTGTGAAGCCAAGTGTGGCTCACTTACGTGTGTTTGGGTGCATTGCATATGCACATGTTCCAGAAGAAAAGCTACAGAATTTGGATGATAGAGCTGAGAAGTGCATTTTCATAGGGTACAGTGAGCAGGCGAAGGCTTATAGGCTGCATAACCCTGTGACGAAGAAGCTCATCATCAACCGTGATGTGAAATTTCTTGAAGATGAAGCCTGGAACTAGAAGTCAGAGACTGGCCAATCAGAGCCAGTAGTAGTACAATCTCTTGACTTGTAAGAAGGAAGTGTGCAACCACCTGCAACTTCCAACAGCAATATCGGTGCCAGTAATAGCACAACCACTCCATCTCGGTTGCCTCCATGTGCAAGTAGAATCTAGAACCTGGCGACGCCAGTGAAGACAAGGATATTGCAAGAAATCTATGAGGCTACCCAAACCCACGTAGATGAAGAGTACTATGACTTTGCATTCTTTACTGAAGTTGATCCAATAGATTTCGAAGATGCAAGTCAAAATCAAAAGTGGGTGCATGCGATGGATGAGGAGATAGCAACCATTGAAAATAATGAGACATGGCATCTGGCTGATCTTCTAGCAAGAAAGAATACCATTGGGGTCAAGTGGGTGTATAAGAAAAAGTTCAACGCCCAAGGAGACGTTGACAAGCATAAGGCCAGACTGGTGGAAAAGGGGTACAAGCAAAATTCAAGCATCGATTACCATGAGGTATATGCGCCTGTAGCCTGAATTGAAACAGTGACGATGATCCTGGCATTGGCAGCCCAACAAGGTTGGAAGATGTACTAGATGGATGTCAAGTCAGCCTTCCTCAACGGAGTGTTAGAGGAAGAGGTCTACATAGACCAACCACCATGTTATGAAATTGAAGGCCAGGAGAGTAAAGTCTTGAAGCTGAGAAAGGCCCTGTATGGTTTGAAGCAGGTGCCCTAGGCTTGGTACAGTCAGATTGACAGTTATTTTCAAGAAAATAGATTTGTAAAATGCCTATATGAGCACACCCTGTACATGAAGACAAATGAAGTAGGTTAGCTCATTATCATCTACCTATATGTGGACAATTTGATTTATACTGGCAATAGTAATGTCCTATTCGACCAATTCAGAACAACCATGAAGGAGTTCAAGATGACGGACTTAGGGCTGATGAAGTACTTTCTTGACATTTAAGTTGACCAATCGACGGATGTCATCTTCATTTCTCGGGGCAAGCATGCGAAGGATGTACTAAAGTGGTTCAAGATGGAGGACAATAAACTTGCCATCACACCTATAGCCACAGGTTTGAATCTGAGCAAGCTGGATTCAAGGAGGAATGTAGATCCAACCCTGTTCAAGAGGCTAGTTGGCAGTCTGATGTTCAGATTCAGTCTGATCAACCATTTTATGGAGACTCCGAAGGACACACACTGGCAAGAGGATCTTGCGCTATGTCAATGGGACATGGAACAATGGCCGATTTTACACTAGACAGGACTAGTTGGACTTGGTCGGCTTCACAAATAGTGACTGGGTTGGCAGTACCGATGATCGAAAGAGCACTTTTGGGTATGCTTTCCATCTCAGATCAGGGGTAGTCTCATGGTCATCCAAGAAGCAACCCATCATTGCATTCTCCACAGTCGAAGCAAAATATGTCGTCGCCATGACAGCCGCATGCGAGGTAGTTTGGCTGCAAAAAGTTCTGAGTGAACTAAACTTTCCTTCGGAAGGCGCGACAATAATTTTCTATGATAACAATTCGGCCATCGCATTTTCAAAGTATCCCATGTTCCATGGCCAAACGAAGCACATCGATATTTGTTATCACTTCATCAGAGAGTTGGTATAGTCTGGAGAAATTCAACTGTAGTTTTGCAGATCCAAGGAGCAGTTGGCAGATATCTTCATGAAGCCTTTGAAGGAGGAAGACTTTAGCAGATTGCGAGAGCATCTTGGAGTCAAAGTGCTCATGAAATTAGGCTTAAAGGAGGGTGTTAGAAATATTAATCCAAATTTCACGCCTTCGGTAGACTGCGCTCCAAAATTGGGTGAATCTCGACTACGCTTGCGCAGTTGGGGATCCTAGAAAAAGTTTGACATGATGTCGCACCTACCCTCTGACAGATGTGACGTTTGACAGATTCGATCACCGTAGAAGTTAATGCCATTTTGGTGATTTAATGCTAGTTCAATGATTGGTCAAAAACCCTAGTTGAGGGTCTGTCAGAACCTGTCAGAGGACAAACCCTAACTTCCTCTCCTCGTGACTATATAAGGTAGTTTGGGTTTTTTAGACAAAAGTGTGGAAGAGTGTGGGAGAATAAGTGTGGAGAAAGTGCAAAGAATAGAGTAGAGAAAGAAAGGAGAGCATTTCAGTGAGTAGTGTGGCTCATCTGATTAATTTTCAAGCAGTTGACTTGACATTTTTTCTTTTTAGTTAATCCTGCAGCTTAGTCTACTGTAACCCTCATTTCATATGAATAAAGTTTGCTATTGTTTAAGGCATATTTAGGGTTTGCAGTTATTTTTATGTGCTAAAGTCTGTTGTTCTCTGTACAAATCACCTCAGAGCGATTTCGTCTGGGTTCTATAAGTTAGAACTCAGATCTGAAACATTGCACTCAGATCTAGTGTTTCTCTTTCGTACAGTTCTTGCCAAGCCATGCAAACCAACGTCGCAGTCATGCAAGCCTCTAAAAAATAAATGTTTCCAAGGCCAAAATTTGGCTAAGTCTGGAGTTGTCTTCCCAACTTCGCTGCGAAGTTAGACTTCGCTGCCTTTGACCAACACAACCCGACTTCGCACCTTTGACCAAGAAATTTGGCTAAGTCTAGAGTTGTCTTCCCGACTTCGCACTTCCGACTTCGCACTTTCGACTTCGCACTTCTCGACTTCGCACTTCGGAATTTGCACTTCCCGACTTCACACTTCGGACTTCGCACTTCCTGACTTTGCACTTCGAACTTCACACTTTCCAACATCGCACTTCGGTTCATGCGCAACCCGACTTCGCACTAGTTGGAAGCGCACCCCAACTTCGGTTTCGCAATCCGACTTTGGGCCCTCCCTACTTTGCCCTTCACAGTTCACAAAAGAAAATTGAACTTAAAATTCTTCAATTGGATGCGCAATCAACTTTAAACTGTGTGTTATTTGAAGCATTTTGTTCTGAAAGAACACATCTCAAGCTTCTTACTAGTGATGCTTAGGTAATTTGCACCGATCACAACATCGCTCGACCTCCAACATCTCTGGCAGCGTTCTTCTGGGATCAGAACGACTCAGGGGTAAAATGAATGGAGACTACTACTAAGAATACAATTCAATTCATTCCTTTTGCAACCAAATCATTTATAAATATATAAATGCAAAGATGCAAATACTCAACCAAAGCAAGAATAGCTAGCAATCCTCCTTTGTTGCATTATCAACCAGAGATATTGAAACACAAATGCATATATTAGTAAAGAAAATAGTAAGAGTCCAGCCATATTGGACACAATGCAATTATATGGCATTGTATGGTTGCAATTGTATATGGTATACATAGTACACTGTAGAGACTACTACTAAGAATGTAATTATATGGTTGCAATTTGTATCTGGTATACATAGTATGGAGACTACTCAGGGTTAACTTTTATACTGAATACATTCCTTTACTATTCCTTTACTAAATAAAATAGTAACAGTCCAGCCATATAGTACACTCGTTAGACAACACAGCAGATGATTTTAGCCATCCTTGATTATGTTATAATCAACCATTACTTAATTTAGTAAATAAAATATTTTTAAAGAGAGTTGCTTGATTCCTTCGTGTATAGGAGGCATGAGATGTTTAATTCAATAATGAGATATTGATGCATTCCTTTACTAAAGAAAATAGTAATAGTTTAGCCATATAGTACACTCGTTAGTTATACAACGTAGTAGATGATTTCAGCCATCCTCGGTTATGTTATAATCAACCATTACTTAATTCAGTAAATAAAATATTTTTAAAAATAGTTGTTTGATTCCTCAGTGTATAGGAGGCATGAGATGTTTAATTCAATAATTAGAATTTCAGTTTATATCAACACTAATAACCCAACATATAAGTATAGTATATTTAATCAAAACATACACAAGCAAGTAGATTTGCATTAGACCAGGCCTTATATAAAAGATACTCTTGAATTGGAATATACGACTTCAAGAGTTCATTGGAAATAGCGAGTGCAACATTCTACTGAAATGAACATAGCTAGCCATTAACAACTATAACAAATATATAACAATTTTGTATATAACAATTTTTGCAGCTTCTTAATTAAAACTTTGAACATCATATTTCGGTATTAACACAACACCTTAACCTGAAGCATACAAAATAAATTTAGCATTCGCCAAAGGTTTTAAAAAAATAATCTAAAATCACACTTATAAAGTTTTATCTTTATCTTATCAACGACGTGCTAGTAGGCAAAATATTTCAAAATAGAGTAAAAATCTGGTTTGGATTTCGTCCTTCATACTGGGACATGCTCAAGTTTTGCAGACGTATTCGTCCTCCAATGCACCCTTCAATATCAGACCAAGCGAACAAAAGTCTTTCTTTAACATCTCAATGGCTAAGGGACAGCGGTATAGATGCAGTTTTGGATCAACATGACCCTTTGTGAATGCATGCTAATATGAAAACACATATGTAATCTTGAAGAGCAAGGATAATTTTCAGGTGAAACAAATTTACATAGTGAACAATAATATGAAAACACATATGTAATGTTGAAGAGCAAGGATAATTTTCAGTTTACAGTCTTTTTATCCATTGGTGGAACATGTAATTTACCATTCCAAAATATTATAAGCTGCAAATAATTTTATGACAAGGATAATTTTCATTTTAAAGTGAATAATTGCTCTTATATTGAATGAAGGACAACAATTTTCCTTCTTTTAAAAATTATATCCTTAATTATAGTAAAAACATGTAATTTATCATCCAAAATATTATAAGATACAAATAATTTTACTAAATTTTAAATAGGATTATAAGCACAAGAACATCAATAAATTTTTAGATGCATTATTACATTTACATAGCAGGATATAATTTAGATTTTTTAGATGCATTATTACATTTACATAGCATGATATAATTTAGATTTTGAGACAACATAAATAAATTTTTAGATGAATTATTACATTTAAATAACAATATAAATTGATTTTTAGATGCATTCTCAAATCCAGAAAGCAAATATAATTTAGGTTTTTAGATGCATTCGCATCCACACAGAAAATATAATTTAGGTTTTCAGATGCATTTTTGGATCCAGACAACAAATATAAATTAGAGTTTTCAAATGTCATAATCCTTTCTTATCGGATGACCAAATTTGAGTACTTATCAACTGCTTGAGCCATGTTGCATGTCATTTTAAAATAATGCAAATGCTCTTATAGCAGTGAAGAAAACATTGGAAAATAAGGGAAGTGAGAAAAGGGGAGTTGGGGTGAAAGGCTATTCGGTGTTCTACGTCCAATTGAAGAGCGTTGGTACAAACGATTTACTAGATTATATCATCCCTCCTCCACCCCTCATTACTGTTAGAATTAATAGGCCAAATCTAGAGCGCAAGGCTCTTCAGATAGGGCGAGCCAACTCCACCCGTCCCTTTCACATGTACGAAATGGAGCACGAGGAAAACCAGTATATTCCTCAAGAGCAATACACCATGTGGGAGCAATGCACCTCCACACCTGCTAATTATCAAGATCACCTATTGAGGCCAGAGCCTCGGATGAATGCTGCTAACCTTGATAGAGGAAAGTGACCCATAGAGATCTCGAATCACCATGACCGAGATAGATATGTAGGGGAGGCATCTAGGCCTCCTAGACATAGGACGACAGAACAAATCAACTTGGCATTTTCCAAACATGCCATCTGCCAAGTGCAAATCACACAGCTTAGGCAAGATCAGCAATAGTTAGAGCAACTGTATCATCTTAAAAAAGAGTGCATTCAATGCCAAATATATGAGTTTCTTTAGAACACCACGCATGATAGGATTCCAACCCCTCACACGCATAGGACATAAATTTATGAGAGGCACAACCCCTTAGTGTGGGACAGTCTCTACAACCTTATCAAGTATTGCCTCCAAGACCTCCGAGACCTAAACAGGAGGCCAACCCTAGAACCCATGATGGGTGCTTTCCTCGGGAACCCATCCATGTTTATAGGTCATGCCCAAAATCTCCTCAAGAAGCCTATGAGGAATTTGAGCAAGAAGAAGAGCGTGCTAAAACACCCTACCAAGGTAGGGGGCGCTATTCGGATACCCCTTCATAGGCTACAAGTTCCTCACAATTCACAATGGGAACAAACCAAATAAGAGGAAATCAAATCTTGTGATGCATACAAAGCATTGTTAGAGCGCTTAGAGTCTATGGATACTAAGACTTCGGGGTCCCAAAAGCCCACCTTATGCCAGCTCTGCAGTCACCCTGTGCATCCTTTAGTTCTGACACCCCCATACCCTGACCACTTCAAAATCCCTCAATTGGCAATTTTCAGAGGGGATGAGGATGCCCAAGATCACGTAACAAGGTTCTTGAGTCAATGCTTTGGCATTCAGGATAATGATGCATTGCTTCTAAGAACGTTTATAACCACGTTCGTAGGCCTTGCCTTGGATTGGTTTACCCAATTGTCGAAGCATAGCATCAACAATCTAGACCAGCTTGTGGACGCGTTCCTTGAACGTTTTGTCTTCAACATCAAGAAGAAGACATCCTTAAGTGACCTAGCTGGACTTAGGCAATATGATGATGATACCATAGCTACTTATGGGAATCGATGGAGGACATTGCTTTCAAAGCTACCTTACCTCCCTCCCAGGCCGACATGACTCAAATGTTTTCAAAGAGTTGCATAAGGTCGATCTCCATGCTATTGCAACTACAAAAATATGCCACCCTAGAAGAATCCCTGGTGCAAGCTAGGATAATTGAGGAGATCAAAATTCAAGATGACAATATTGACAAGCTGCACAAGAAAGAGCAAACCAAAAATGCCAAAACTGGGCCCACACAACCAAAACCCGTCACGGTCAATCAGGTTGCCATAACTGTACCTCCGCATACATAAGCAACACAACCCCCAAAGGCTAATTATTAGGTAGTTCCTCTTGCTAACTATGAAAAGTAAAATCATAAACAAGAGCAAAATTAGCAGTGTCAACCTAAGCGATAATTCACACAATTCACAGAGTCTAGAGACTCCTTTTTTGATCGCTTGTTCGTGGAAAACCTAATAAACTTGCTAGAAATTCGACACATAGACCCCAATGCACCAAAACCCAAGGGCTATAGGGAAGATTTATATTGTATATTCCACAAAAAGAAAGTACAAGACATCTTCACTTGTTGAAAATTCAAAAACTTAGTGCAGGACTTGATAGACAACAAAACGCTTGCGGTAGATAATCTCGTAGTGCTGAGCAATCAACAGATGGAAGTCTTCAAAGACCCCATGCCTGCCCATGATGCGCATGCAAATAATTTACAAGTGAATGAGGTAACACAAAATTTCCCCATGCAATGATACATAGGGATGATAAGCATTGTGACATAGAATAAAAGATACCCAAACACGACTGCACCCACTATAGCTACAGGAGATGTTCCATCAATGCCACAACCTCCAAAATGCCCTATGCAACCTCCCCTGCCTAGACCAGTGGCCACGATTCGTACCAAGCTTACTCAAAGTTTAAGGACCACGTCGGCTAGGCTCTCCATTTATGAGCTCATCCAAAAATCACCACCCCATAGGGAGGCTCTAATGGAGATACTCAAAGCCATTGAGCTATAGCCCCACGAACCTAATTCTTTCAACAATTTTTTTGGGACATGTGAGACAATGCATAGAACCAGTCATAACCTTCAAGGAAGATGGATTGAAATTGGTGACTGGTGATATGGTGGATCCACCCTTGCACGTCATCGCATGGGTCAATGGGATTCCATTCAAGAGGGTATTGGTATTCCATTCAAGAGGGTATTGGTGGACACGGGCTCATCCAACAACATAATCATGATAGCAGCATTAAAACACCTTAAGCTGCCAGCATCCCACATTGTGGCATCCACTTACACTCTTCGAGCATTCAACGACGTGTTATGCTCGACGGTTGGCACAATTGTCCTGCCCATCCAAGTAGGACAAAATACCATTCCTACATTGTGTCACATCCTTGAGGGTGAGATGGCGTACAATATCTTGCTATGTCGGCCTTGGATCAGGGACATGAAGTGTGTCCCTTCGATAGCTCATCAATGCCTCAAATACACATATAAAGGGCAAGTACATGTAGTCCCAATAGAATTAGAGCCCTTTAAGTTTTACAATGCAGTGCAGTTGATGCCACAATCAACCCTCCCATCGACACATTTGTACTTTTAGTTGAATCCATCCACACAGGGTCTTATTATGCCTACATCCTCGCTGTTGAGTCCCTCAACTAACCTACTTGGCCCATCTTCATTGTCTGTCCCTTCACCAACAATGCCACCTATGGTGGCCACACCAAAGGACAATGAGAAGAAGCCCTTAGAGGAGGCACCACCATTAGTCTCAACCATCTCTATCGAGGAGGTGCCCAACCAAATGGAAGTCGAGACACCTGATTCACCCAACATGGAGTGGACTCAGGGAGAAATCCCATTCCCTCCCCCTCAACCATCGACGATTACCATTGAAATGGCCAATACGGGCCTAGGGGAGTACCTAGTGCAGAACAATATGGAAACACCTACACTAGAATCCATGCAAGACATGGGGAGACCTCGCCTCCCCATAGACACTATCGTCCCTTTAGGCTACCTCCCAAATCAGACCAACTTTGTATATGTGGGCCTCGAGAACGGCCTAGAATCCTACCTACAAGAGGAAGAGGACAAAGAGCCATTTGCTAAGAATGTTGATTATCTATCCAACCCAAACTTCACCTTGAAATACCTAGAATTGGCATGGATATGGATTGGGCAGATGCAAACAAGGAATGTGCACTCTTTGTCAATGAAGATACCAGATGCCATATGATAAATCAGGAGTAGGGTTCAACCACCCTTTGTCCCTCGACATCTTGGCAAAAACAATGCAATTCTTAGGTCTAGGCAATAGGGATGGGTTGGCATAAGATCCATATGCCAATCCCAACACTACATACACATTGGGGAATTATTTCTCATTGGTAACAACAAACCTTGTTGACCTCAACAACCCCTCCCCTTTGATCAAGAAAGGGGAAAGTTCAAGAAGTAGCCTCCAAGAAAGATATGAAAAAAATCAAGGGAGCTCTTCGAAAGATGAGTCAAATTATGAGGTAGCACATTGGGACCCTTTTGAGTCTGATAGCAATCACTCGTAGGTAATGCCCATTGATGACTATCAGGAGGACTTCATGGTAATGATCCCCTTTAATGTTCCAATCAAGCAATTGCCACCTCTAGAGAATCCAGCCCTCTCGTAAAGAGTGGAACAACCCATAAGGGACCAAATCAACATGCTCGAACAAAATGAGCCTCCCATGCCGGCCATACAGCCAAGTGATCAAGAAATGCCTAGTGGGATGCTATACCAGCCACAGGGGCACACAGTTTTTGGAGCCAATGAAGGCCTATGGATCTCCGATAGTGACTATGAGGATGAGACTGAGATGACATACCTCAACCATATGGGGCAATAGGAATACCCCATAGACATAGATGATATGTTTGAACATTTAAATATGGGACCAAGGCATAGGTGGCATTTAAACCAAGTACAACTAAACCAAGTACTTCATCCACCACTTTGGGCATACAGAGATCACCCCCCACCTAGATACCCTATAGGGCCACCAGTGCCAAGGGTAGACCCTGTCCTTCTATCCACACATAGGGCCGATCCTTTTATGCTAGTAACCATAAAGCCAGATCCAAGGCACAAGGATCACCAAGAATGTCTGAATCAACACCCATGCAGTAATGGAGACCAAATTCATTCCATCAACATGATCTCCATTGATTTAATCGCCCCCATCCATAACCCAGCCGATCCAACATGACCATTGTATCTAGACCAAGATGCCATAGACTAGGATCAGGCTGACTCACTGCCATCCCCATCAGAGTACTGGCCTTGCAGTGAGATGTTCCATTTCATCCCAGGACAGACTCAGGATATCTTCCATGTTGAAGAGAAACCCAATGTTCCCAACGTAAATCTAAATTCAGCAAATGATATCCACCTGATCCCGACTCCACACTAGTTGGAGGATGGATCCCACATGCCAGTTGAAGAGATGATTGACGTAGACATCGGCTCTGATCCAATGGATCCGCAAGTCATCAAGCTGGGGGTAAGTCTATCCCCCGAAGAGCAAGCTGATTACATTGCCCTTATAAAATAGATGAAGGAGGTTTTTGCATGGTCCTACAAAGATATGTCAGGGCTAGACCCATAGCTAGTCATGCATAATTTAACACTTGATCCAACAGTCAATCCAGTCAAGCAAAAGCTATGTAAGATACACCTAACAGTGGCCTTAATGGTCAAAGATGAGCTACAAAAGTTGTTGGATGCACAGTTTGTCATCTGTATGGATTACCCACCATGGCTATCCAACATGGTACCTATCAAAAATCCAGATGGGAGGATTCACATATGCACCAATTTTTGAGTTCCAAGGACGATTTTCCCTTTCTTAGCATTGATGCATTGGTAGACGCTACAGCAGGCCACAAAATACTTTCCCTCATGGATGGTTTCTTGGGATACAACCAGATTCATATAAATCCCGATGATCAACTAAAAATGGTGTTCACAATGACTTGGGGGACATTTTGTTATAAGGTCATGTCCTTTGGCCTTAAAAATGTTGGCGCCACCTACCAACGCGCTATGACATACATCTTCCATGATCACATGCATAAAACTTTGGAAGATTATATGGACGATTTGTTGGCCAAATCTCTTTTGCGCCAAAATCATCTCGATGACTTATGCAAGATTCTTTATCACCTCATCGAACACAAGGTTAGGCTAAACCCCAAGAAGTGCGTATTTGGCATCACATATGGAAAACTCTTGGGTTTCATAGTCTCAAAATGAGGCATCGACGTAGATCCAAATAAAGTCAATGCAATCCTTGAAATTCTTCCCCCAACCACCATCAGGCAACTTAGAATCTTGCAAGGTAAGGTCGCATCGATCAAGCACTTCATAGCATAGTTATCTGACAAGTGTTGACCCATGAATAAATTATTACACAAGGGGGTAGCATTTCATTGGGATGACAAGTGCCAGTCAACCTTTGATGAAATCAAACAATACTTGGCTTTGTCACCAGTATTGGCACCACCTAGACCAGGAGTGTCATTCTACTTATACATCTCAGCTACTGAGGTGGCACTACATGCCATGCTAGCCCAAAAAAATGAATTACATAAAGAACAGGCTAATTATTATCTTACCCACACCCTGCTCACTTATGAACTTAACTATGCATACGTTGAGAAGCTATGTTTCATAGTGGTATTTGCCACCAAAAGGCTATGCCATTACATGTTGAGCAATACGACGTATGTTGTGTCTAAGGATAATCCATTGCGGTACATGATGATTCATATATCATAGTAGTCACACGACGAAATGGATCATGTTGTTGATAGAGTTTGACATCTAATTAATTGGAAAAAAGTCCATCAAAGGTCAAGTTATCACTGATCAACTAGCAAATGCTCCTCTCGAAGACGATCAGCCTCTGACCGTAGAGCTACCCCATGATGGGGTCTTCCATGTCTTAGAATCCCCATATTCTGACGAGCTTGAGTCACAGGCCAACATAACCTTATTTTTTGATGGTTCTAAATGTGAGCAAGGGGGTGGCATGGGAATCATGTTTTTCACACCGCAAGGGGCTCCAATGCCTTTATCATTTAAACTTGATTTCTCATGCACCAATAACAATGCTAAATATGAAGCCTTGCTCATAGGTCTTCAGACAACCATCACCATGAAAATCAAACGCTTGAATATCTTTGGTGATTCGTTTTTAATTGTCAACCAAGTGAAAGGGGTATTCCAATGCAAATGCCCAGTTCTGCAGGCCTACAAAGCCCTTATGCATAAATTCCTGGTAAAGATTGAATGGTATGACATCGAGGCACTCCCTTGATCATAGAATTTTTTTGCAGACACTATGGCCTCCTTGGGGTCACTGATCTCGCAAGACCCTCCTGGTGAGATGACAACCATTCAAGTCAAAATGTTATCGCAATCTGTGATGGAGCGTGCAAGCTCTAACATAACGCCAGGAATCCACCTGATCTAGATTGAACCATATCAGTATAGGTTCTCTCAAATCCATGATAGTATGAATCACACCAACTAGGGGTCTTTGTTCTCCTCAACCCATCTTAATAGCAACACAAAGCTATTTCTACAAGTTCTTTCTCGCTCAACTTTTACTAGGGATGAACTTCAAGAGGGATCGATCGTTCATACCATCAAGGTTTTTGATCAGCAGGATTGGTACACATGCATAAAATACTATCTCAAGTTAGGTAACCTCCCACTTGGATTGTCGCACATCGCAAAAAGATCATTCAAATAGAAAGCGACAAAACATGTCTTCCTAGGAGACATTTTGTACCGTCAGAGCTATGAAGGGATCCTCCTCCGTTGCTTGGACCAGTAGGAGTCCACTTGGGAGATCACCCAAGCACATGATGGTATGTACGTGCGATGGCCACTTTAGTGGTATGGCCATCACCAAGTGCATTCTTCGCATGGGCTATTATTGGCCATCTTTAGAGTGATATTGTTGTGCATATATACATAAGTGCGTGAAGTGTCAACACCATGCTAACTTGACACACATACCTTCTCAGGCCTTGCAGCTGATCCAATTAGCTTGGACATTTTCACAGTGGGGCTTATACGTCATCAAAAATATCTCCCCTACGTTGTTAGGTCATCACACGTTTATCATAACGGCCATAGAGTACTTCACTAAGTGGGTGGAATAAATTTTACTTACCTCTACGACTAGGCCCCGCATTGCGGAGTTTATTTTACATAACATCATATGTCATTTTGGTATTCCATCCAAGATCATCTCGGATAATAGGACGTCATTTAAAAAAAAATATGTGCATGCTTTGACAATAAAGTGCAAACTTCAGCACAGTTTTTCAACACCCTATTATCAGCAGGCAAATGGGCAAGCAGAGGCGTCAAAAAAATGCTAGTTGCCATCCTTAAAAATATGGTCATAAATAATCATAAGGATTGGCACATCCAAATACCACTTGTCGTATGGGCTTATTGCACCAGCATTCGAACACCCACTAGGGCAACCCCATTTTTTCTAGTGTAAGGCTCCGAGGTAGTCATGCCTCTCAATTTGGAAATACCCTCCTTGTGCATATCAATGCAAGAGTTCATCGATGATGAAACTATGTGGTAGGCCTAGTTAGACCATATTATGTTACTCGACGAACAACGTTTCAATGACCTCGAGCATTTAAGTATCTATCAAGAGCGACTTAAAAAATCATACAACATGAAATTTCACCTGAGGGACTGTTAGGTTGGTGACCTGGTCTTAAAAGAGAACCAACAAAATTCTAACTTGCTGCCCCATTTAAGGGACAAGTTCACGGAAAATTGGTTAGGTCCTTATGTAATCGATAGTAAAATAGGACTTGGAACATACCGGATCACCTCTCTTGAAGGAATTAAGGAACTAAAACCCTTGAACATTAGTCATTTGAGGCCATTCAACATTTAGCAAACCATATCCCACCCCAAAAGCTCCAAGGATTCTAGCCATCGCTTGGTCAACCTAAAATGTTCCAAGGGTTCCCACAATCGCTTGGTCAACCCTAAACTCCCCAAAGGTATCCATCATCCCTTTGGTCAAGCCAAAAGCTCCAAGTATCCCCGTAATCGTTTGGTCACCCAAAATGCCCCAAAGGTATCCATCATCCCTTTTGTCAAACCAAAAGCTCCAAGGGTTCCCACAATCGCTTGGTCACCCAAAACACCCCAAAGGTATCCATAATCCCTTTGGTCAAATCAAAAACCCCAAGTATTCCAGCAATTGCTTGGTCAACCCCAAATGCCCCAAATGTATCCATAATCCCTTTGGTCAAACCAAAAGCTCCAAGGATTCCCACAATTGCTTGGTCACCAAAAATGCCCCAAAGGTATCAATAATCCCTTTGGTTAAACCAAAAGCTCCAAGGGTTCCCACAATCACTTGGTCAACCCCAAAAATGCCCCAAAGGTATTCATAATCCCTTTTTTCAAACCAAAAGCTCCAAGGATTCCCACAATCGCTTGGTTGCCAAAAATGCCCCAAAGGTATCCATAATCCCTTTGGTCAAACCAAAATCTCCAAGGGTTCCCACAATCGCTTGGTCAACCCAAAAAATGCCCCAAAGGTATTAATAATCCCTTTAGTCAAACCAAAATCTCCAAGAGTTCCCACAATTGCTTGGTCAACCCCAAAAATGCCCCAAAGGTATCCATAATCCCTTTGGTCAAACCAAAAGCTCCAAGGATTCCCATAATCGCTTGGTCCCCAAAAATGCCCCAAAGGTATCAATAATCCCTTTGGTCAAACCAAAAGCTCCAAGGGTTCCCACAATTGCTTGGTCAACCTCAAAAATGCCCCAAAGGTATCCATAATCCCTTTGGTCAAACCAAAAGCCCTAATGATTCCTGCAATCGCTTGGTCACCCAGAACGCCCCAAAGGTATCCATAATCCCTTTGGTCAAACCAAAATCTCCACGGGTTCCCACAATCGCTTGGTCACCCAAAACGCCCCAAAGGTATCCATAATCTCTTTGGTCAAACCAAAAGCTCCAAGGGTCCCAGAATCGCTTGGTCACCCAAAACGCCCCAAAGGTATCTATAATCCCTTTGGTCAAAACCCCCAAGGATCCGTAAGAATCACTTGGTCTGCACCCATTCGGGTTAAACCACCATAAAAAAAATTAAAAAACAACAGATAATCAAAAATAACAAAAAAATTGCATCACACTTTCATGCATATTCTTAAAAATAAAAACACAAAAAAGAAAAGAAAAACTGCATTAGGCATCGCATACATACATTGGATATTTGCTGGTCATACATGTCAAAAGCACCATAGACTGTAATTACTCGACAATTTCATCATTTTCCAAATTTCGTCCATTTTGTAAAAAGATCCATCAAGAATAACTCCCTTCGCATGTTCGCCATATTATAGGCAGTTGTCTTCTAATGTCGTTAGGGTTTTTCATCATTCAGCTATATTTAAATTTCTAGTCAAATGCTATACAAATTCAGACCGATTTTTACAAGGTAGAGTTTTACTTGGATCACGTCTTGTTACATAGCATCCCAACACAAGCTTAAAACACATAAAAATTCCCAAGTTGTGTGAACAAAAGATGAAACCTACAAAGTAGTCTAGGGTACCATAGGTGGAATGTTATCCTGCTCATCCCCTTGTGCAATGGTTCAAGAATGCTGAGAATTGACAAAAGTACAAGCTCTTCCCCATCCAATTCCCCACAATAAATAGTGGTTTTCACCACTATCAAAAATTCCAAACACCTTTGGTCGCCAAAGACATAAGGATTCGTACTACATGCCCCTAAGAAGGATAGGTATTCATCCCCAAGGCCTAAAAGGATCAATTCCATTCACAAGAAAAATCCCAAAAGTCCACCATAAAAAAAATCCCAAAACACATTTAATCCCAAAGTCGTAAGGATTCATACTACACACCCATCAGAAGGATGGGTAGTCATCCCCAAGGCCTAAAGGCCTAAAATATCAATGCCATTCCAAAGAAAAATTCCCAACCACATTTGATACCCAAAGTCATAAGGATTCATATTACACGTCCCTGAACATGATGGTAGTCATCCCCAAGGCCAAAAGGATCAATGCCATTCACAAGCCAAAAACCCATGAGATCAACTTTACAATCAAAATCCTCAAAAGGCTACAATAAAAAATAATAGTGGTTATCACCACTACTCAAACCCATTGCTCAAGAAAAAAAGAGAAAAATAAACAATGATTTTCATCACTATGTATACGAGAAAGTATCCCAACAAGTTGAGCAATCGAAATATTCTTGAGCTTGAATCCCTAGAATTCTCAACATTTGAAAAACCATTTAGGTGATCCTAATTATGGGTTTTGTGGACAGCCTACTTGGCAATGGTGGTATCCTAAACGCATGACAATATGTCTATCACATTAGCTTTGTGTGTGTAGACCAATGTTTGCATGTGGATTAGCTAGCTTATGGTATCCTAGATTTCCCCGTGGATTAATATTACTAAATACAACAAAAGGAGTTAGTGGAGCTAATTAGGTGATCCTCAGTATAGGTTTGGTGGATATCCTACCTGGCACTGGTGGTATCCTTACGAATACCATATAAATGAACTCAATCGCACACATAGGGATGTGAAATAACTTGGTCAAACTCAAGTCTGATTCGTACCTTGTTCAAAAGTCTTATAAGATAATGTATAGTCTTGATTAGTTAGTCAAAGCATCTGAGTCTCAAAAAAACCTTAACTACATTTTAAAACAATTGTTGTACATTTCATTACTTACATTGCCATCAGAAAATACAAAAAAAAAAGTACAAAAGAAAAGTTATTCCATAAAGCAATCACATAGTGCAAAAATCCAATAAATCCTATACAATATATGGTGCCATCGCCTATATACCAACAAACCCTTCCATCCATTCCATATGCATACATATATATCATCTAGCTAACATCATTCGAATTCATAACAGCATATGCATACATCAACATAAATAAAGGTGCATAAAAGGAACAATAAACCATGACAAGCGTATCATCAAACCAAAAAAGAGTCATGTATATATATCAAGTCAAAATACCCTCAGGCTACAATAAGAAGGTCCTCTAACCTCACAAAAAACCCAAAAACTCAAAATCCCCAAAGCCTAGGGAGTCGGCCACCATGATCACGCAGGATCGGTGTGACTAGAACTACCCCCAGGGGTATGGGTCCTATGGGACCTCTTAGGGTGGTTGTTGCCAGCCCGTAGACCATGCCCACCAATGCTTCCCTCACCCAACCGCCTACGACGAGAGGATGCAGACTGTTCAGTCTCACTGCCTCTTGTACGGTGCAACGAGCCACCTCCATCGAGCTCAAGTAACTTTCCACCAAGGCAGACAACCTCTGTCTCTAACTCCACCCAGTACTACCCCCACTCCACATATTATTGGTGATACATAGTAAATGTGTTGTCCCACTATGCCAACTAAGCCCACAGGAGATCCCTCTCCTGTAATACGTCTTTATGATCCTTATCTCATATCCATAAGAGATCATCTAATCATGTTATCTTAGCATGAAACCCAGCCTTCGCATCCCCTAAGACATCTTGAGGCATAGGTACCTCTGGGATGTCCTATTTCTCTAGCACCCACTACTCTGGGACATCCTGGACATCTGACTACTCTAAAACCCTCGCATCATCTCCATTACCAGTGAAGTCATCAACCTCCACCATGTCTACATCATCAAGTAGAGCCCCCCAACCCTCCATCGGTACCTCTGCACCCCCACCTCCTATTGCTACCACATCTGCACCAACTAGAGGCCCCTCACCCCTCCATCACTGCATAGTCCACCATCGGTCATACTTTACAGTTACCTCGACATCATCCACATTAGGTACATAAATAACTACATCAGACCCCTCACCTAGCGGCTCAATGATCAGCCTGACTAGGGTTCTCTCATCCCTGCATCGCCGATAGATAAGGGGATCACCAAGAAATCCCTGGTGCACCTCAAACTGCCACATCACCCGAACATACAAGAAGTACTCTTGCTCTATCCCATGTCACCTAATCAACCACCTACCCCTACACATCTTTCGGAGCCACTCTCCAACTTCAGGCTAGGCTAGATAGTTCCAGTACGACCGCCATAAAACCTATCCCAACATTAGACAAGAGAAGGCATCAATGTAGTGACTTATGTCACTTGCCCACTGTCGACTCTGTCCATGCTCCTCTGACCGTCACCATAGATTGGCATACCTAATCTCTCGATCCACCATCTCACCTCCGATGGTCCAAGGCAAACCCTGCGATCGCTCCACAACTATGTGTTGTCACCCCCAGAACTACAAGATATAGCTGCACTTGATCCCCTTCTTCCTTTGGAAGTGGACCTCATACATCTCATCGTACAGCTATGCCAGTAATGTCTGACCCCATCTCATAATAAGTCAAGCTATTATAGGATACTCCACCAGTGTGAAAACCAAATCCAGCAGGTTTCAAGGGAACCTCGCACCTGAAGAGTCAGGAAGTAACATATTGGAAATGAGGGCCATGAGTAAAGCATTCCTCACCCAAATACGCCCTTCTCTAGCCACCACCACACCAGAATACTGCATATCTGGAAATCAACCTCTGCCCTCTCCATAGCCCTCTCCACCCCCATATCCCCTGCCCAACCAAAACACCATGTCAATACTACTATCCTTTGGTCCCGGTGGGTCATTCGGATAGGAAGCCCATCTATCGAAATACACAAAATCTGATACACATCCTCCAGAGTCCCAGTCATCTCCCCTATTGGGAGATGAAACGTGTTGGTGCAGGGATCCCACAGATTGATCAGGGCAGTCAAATATGCCCGATCCCCCACCACAGGCTTCAAATGCATCATCTGCTTGATCCCAAGGGCATCAAGCCACTCCTAATCCCCAAATATCAAGGCATCTTGAGCATTAGAGAAAATAGTCGGCTGGTGGTACCGACTCTTCACAACCTAAAAAATAATAAAAAAACAAACGATATTAAGTACATACTTAATATTAACAAAAACAATACAATAAAACTATACAGAAGAAAAACAAAGTACAAGAAAACAAAAGTACAAAAAAAGTACAAAAAACAAAAGTACAACAAAATTATAGATAGCAAAAGTACAAACACAAAATTATAGCAAAAGTATAGAAACATTCAAACAAACTGTACAGCAATGACCGCAGACAAAAAAAAAAAAACTATACAAAAAAATAAAATAAAACAAAACACAAATAAATCATCTTAGGGTTTCAACCTTAGCGTGAACAAAAAGAAAAAAATCACATAAAATAAATCATCCTAGGGTTTCAACCTTAGCGTGAACAAAAAGATAAAACAAAACACAAATAAATCATCCTAGGGTTTCAACCTTAGTGTGAACAAAAAAAACAAAATCAAACAAAACAAGTTCATCCTAGGGTTTCAACCTTAGTCCAAACAAAAAATAATTGTACAATAAAACAAAATAAATCCTCCTAGGGTTTCAACCTTAGTGTGAACAAAAAACACAATAAAAAAAAAATTAATACTAGGGTTTTAACCTTAATATTAATACAAAACAAAAACAAAATAACGCAAATTTTTTTTTATATGTGAGTCTAACTTCATATAAAACAAAAATGAACAACATGAAGGGAGAAGGAACATCATACCGGTATCTCCTCGGCTCCTCCACTCAAAGATCCGTTTCTCGCACTCATGATGTCCATGAAATTTTGGTAGTGTTCCGCTATGCAAACTCGCACTCCTCACTGCTCCAAATCGCCAAGAAAAAAAATGCAAATGAGCCTAAACCCTAGTTTTGATCCTTATATAGGCTGTTAGGCCTGTAATCATTCCACCTTGGGATGAGCACTCTAGTTAGCACTCATCCCACCCTAGGACGATTACTAAATTGGCATTCGTCCCATGTTGGGATGATTACAAAGCAATAAATAAAGCAACAAAAACTGCATCCAAAAAATGCACCAAAAAAAGTAATAAATCTGCCAAACAAAGATGCCTCTGCACCAAATATTCATGACATGGAAAACCACCGTCAGGGTCACAAATGATCACTATCCTACTCCTTAAGAAGGCTAGCATATCCGGACCGCTCCACGGGAAGCAGGATTTTGGATAATTTCTACCCCAATAGGCGTCAACAAAAAGGGTCAAAACCCACCAAAAACAAGTCCGATTGCTAGAAAACTGGACGTGTTCAAAGAAAAACAACTGAAGGCACCCTTATAAATGTCATCTTGGGTCAAGCGACTCGTCATTTGGTCATTCCCTCATCGATTCGTCGCTTGAGGGGGTAGTCACACATAGGCACCAAATCAACAAATACACACCCAATCAAAGAAATGGCATGCATTCAAAGAATCATTGACAAAGACAATCACGCTCCTACTTGGGGCAGCAAACAAGCAATAATCACAAGCTGAATAAACACTTGGCATTTTGGAAGCATGAAGACAAGGTTCCTCTGGCAAAAAGTTGCACCCTTTGCCTATTCATGACTGAACAATGTCCAAGATCAAGTACACCTCACTAAAAAAGGTTACACTTGAGTTAAGCTCCTTAGCTTGTCAGAAGCAAGGATTCAAGAATGCATGCCCTTTCCATACTTGGGGCATCAAAATTTGGTTAGGTTACTGATAAACCCTAATCATTAAGTGCTTTAGTCATCTATTTTTGCTCAGCATCGTGTCACACACAGTGCATCCCAAAAAGGGGCATCTGTAGACACTGAAATAGCACCAATCCAATTATGTGACTACAAGCACTGATCGAATTGGCATACATACCCCCTAGGGCAGTCTCTAGAGGTTAAACAGTGGTCCTAACCACTCCTAAACCAATTTTTGAAGGTTAGAGGTCAATTTGGCACCTTTCAAGCACTTTGCTCCCTATTCGTCCCATAGGGTGGGACAATTAGCAGGTTTGACTGGAAAAAAAGAAGCCTTGAAAAATGGCAGCCCATATCTGCCACTCAAATTTGCATTCAAGGCATGCAATTGCGAGGAACAATTTCAAATCACATAGAGGGACTTCATTCAAGCATGCATTGATCATGGAGGCCTCATGCAAGGAGGCCCTAAATCAGGGAGGAATCTTCTCTTCCCCAAGAAAGGCATGGTGACACAAGTGGAGCCCTCGCATGCGCATTCAAAGGAGACCCCTGAGGTCTATAAAAGGGTGAGCCTCCTCACCCCAAAAAAAATAGAGCTGGAGCATTTGGAGCAACAGAGTGCTACCAAATTATACCCCCATTCCCTTTTGTGCTTCCTACATCCCTAATTTCTCTTTTGGAAGAGAGGTTATCGGGTGAACACTAGGAACGCAATCTAGACCCAAAAATTGAGCAATCAAACATAATCCCACACCAAAATCATCGACACAACCCCCTAGGAGGTTTTGGACCCACCCCACTTGGATTGGTGCCTAAACTAGGCCCCAAACGATGGGCGTCCTGCCCCCGGGCCCCCCCGCACTACTACAGCCCTAATCGTCCCACCCTAGAGTGATTAGAAATCTATAAAGGATTTCTCTACTATTATTTTTGCATTCTATCATATTTCATGTACTTATGATGTTGTTCAAGTTTTATGTTATTTTGACTTGATTTGACCATGTTTTTATCATTTTATGCGTTTACTAACATACAGGGAGCGCCTTCGGATACAGGATAATGTGTGTAGAATCTACCAAATCTAACCTTTTGGGTCGTTTCAAAATGCCCTTTTTAGCCTAAACCCAAGTTTGTAAGAGTTTTGGAGGCTTATGGGTAGGACATTTGCAAGTTCGGTCTTGCACGTTTTGTGATAGTCCTAATCGTCCCACCCCGCAACAATTAGAAATCCATGCATAATTTCTTGAATGTTCTTTTTGCAATGGGTCCCTGATCATGTCTTGATGCTTCTATCAATTTTTAGGTTCATTATGACATGTTTTGACGATCGTTTCATTTCATTTTACATTAACCAACCAAAGGCTTTGGGGATTGCATGTTTTACTAATATCCGCATATGCTATTAACTTTTTTATGTTTCTATGTGCATAGGATATCACCACTAGGAACATCAAAATGGCAGCAAGGAACCACAAACACACGGACATAAGTGGCGACAACGTTTGGCACACCCATTTCGAATGTGGGCATGCAGAAGACATTGGAAGCGTACCATCCATTGATGTAATGAAATTTATCAAACATTCTAAGCCCCAAATGGGAGAGATGTATTGTAACAAGATTGAAAGTAAAATTAATAAAAGAGGCCCTGCTTTGTTTTTCTTACATCTCATTTCTGCTTTATTTCCTACATGCATTTGTTCATCGCATTCATAGGATTTAGCATCTACCTTATATCAATTTCGTTTGCATCATAATATGGTATGTTGTCACTCCACATTCAGCTTTCATTACATTACTTGAACATTGGTAAGTTATGAAACCCGATACACTTATGTAGAGAAGTTGTGCTTAGAAGTGATTTTTGCCACTAAGAAACTTTGACATTACATGCTTAGCCATACAACTTATGTCATAGCTAGAGAAAATCCTTTGCATTATATGATGCCTCACACTTACAATAACACTCATACTGCTAAATGGATAATGCTCCTTATAGAATTTGATCTTGAATTTATCAGCAAAAAATCCATTAAAGGTCAAGTTATAGCCGATCAACTTGTGGAAGCTCCACTACCTAGTGATCATCCTTTGATTATAGAGCTCCCAGATGATTCGGTATTTTCTGTCATTGAAATAGAAGAAGATGTCATTCCATAGGAAGACATCGATATCACCTTATTCTTTGATGGATCTAAGTGTGAGAAAGGTCAAGGTGCTGGAGTTGTCTTTCATACACCTCATGGGATACCCATCCCTTTATCATTCAAGCTAGACTTTCCATGCACAAATAACATTGCAGAGTACGAAGCCTTAATCTTAGGTATCCAATCTACTATAGATATGGGTATCAAGTGTATTAGGATATTTTGGGATTCTCAACTTGTTATCAAATAGATAACCAGAGAATACCAATGCAAAGAACCTACCATTACACTTTATCATGAAGTAGCAATGAAATTGATCTCAACATTCGAATAGTATGAAATCAACAACTTGCCTCATTTGACTAATATATTTTCAAATGTGATGGCCTCTCTTGGATCATTGATTCCAAAATATGACTTAGGAGAGGTACATCCCCTAATAATCTCAACAATATCTAAAGCAGCCATTGTTCGTATTGATCCTAAGGATGAAAAAATATTTGCTTTATCCATTCGAAACCATATGAGTCTTGGTCAAGCCAAATAGTGGCCTTTCTAAAATTTGGAACACTCCCATTTGATATGTATCGATCTGCAAAATACTCTTTCAAGTAAAAAGCAACCCATTTTATTCTTTTGGGGATGTGTTGTATAAACATGGTTATGATGGAATCCTTCTTCATTGTCTCAAAAAAAGTGAGGCTCAAAGAGCCATAACTAAAGCCCATGATGGTACTTGTGGTGGTCATTTTAGTGGGATGGCCATTGCAAAGCATATTTTACACATGGGTTATTATTGGCCCACAATGGAATGCAATTGTTGCAACTATGTCAAAAATTGTAAGTAATGTCAAGCACACGCTAATTTAACTCATGTACCATCACAAGCTTTACTACCTATATAAATTCTTTGGCCCTTTTCACAATGGGGCCTAGACCTAATTGGAAAAATTTTACCTCCTTCCTCGGGATAACATACATTCATCATCACGGCCACTGAATACATCACAAAGTGGGTTGAGGCCATTCCTCTAACCAGTACAATAGTACCTCGAATTGTGGATTTTATACACCACCATATCATCTATCATTTTGGTATTCCCTCTAAAATCATTTCTAATAATGACAAGTCTTTCAAGAACAAGGATGTTCGAGCACTTTGCGAGAAATATAATATCCAACACAATTTCTCAACTCCTTATTACCCACAAGAAAATGGACAAGCCAAAGCTACTAATAAGACCTTGATTTCTATTCTCAAGAAAATTGTTAACAAAAATCATAGATACTGGCATACACAAACCCCTTTGGCACTATGGGCTTATCAAACAAGCATCTGAATGCCAACAGGAGCTACAACATTTTATTTGGTCTATGGAGCTAAATCTATCATGCCTCTTGATCTCAAGATTCCCTCCTTGCAAATTTCTTTGCAGGAATTCATAGATGATGACACCGCTAGACAAGCACATCTTGACCAACTTACTCTTCTTGATGAGAGGTAATTCAATGCACTAGAACACTTACGAGTTTATCAAGATCGCCTAAAGTGTGCTTACAATGCCAAAGTCCATATTTGTGAATTTCAAGCAGTATATCTTATACTTAAAGAGAACAAACAAAACACCAATGCTTTACCGCACCTTCATGACAATTTCATGGCTAATTGGTTAGGTCCATACATAATTTCCCAAAAATTGGATAATGGTACATACAGACTTGCTAATTTAGAGGGAGTGGAGGAACTTGAGCCACTTAAGGTTATCCATTTGAAGGTATTTTATTTTTAATATGATGTTTATATGTATATATATACATGGCTAAAAAAAACAAACAAAACAAAAATAGATCATTCACATAGGCATGTTCCCATTGCATACATCTTGCATTTACATATAGGTATCTTTACATGCATTTTTCACATTATATTCATACATATTGCATACATAGTCCATTTTCATTCATTCCACATCCATTCCACTACATTTTAAATCTCATATTAATTTCAATACATTCCTTCATTTTGCAAATTGCATTCATACCACCCCACGTTCAATGATTTTATATAGTAGTGATGATATGGCAAATTAAAAAAGTCAAGTTTTCGTAATTGGGGGTACCTATTTTTTAGTTTTTATGCAATTTTCCCCAATATCATAAGCCAGCAATACCATTTTTCAAAAATCATAAACCCCAAGTTTTCAGTCACTCAGACACTACTAGTGTGTCTAGCAACCTCCAAAAAGATGTCCAATTTTCTTTAGGACCAAAAGCACTTTTTCACATTAAGAAAATCTTGAGTCTTGTCCATTGATTCCAAAAATAATCTTGCACCAACCACACTTCTTCACATCTTAAAAAAAAAAATAGCCAAAGAGGGATAACACCATACTTGGGTGGCACCTTAAAGTGAAAAGGGTATTCCTCGATTGTCCTATTATGCAACATAGTCCAAAATAAAAAATAGTGGTTTTCACCACTATCACAGTTGCTCTCCAAATAAAAACACAAAATATATAGTAGTAAGGATAGGGTCACATTCTCATCATACTTCGATTGAGAATCTCATTCCCCAAAGCTCTATCCAAAATTAAAAAAATTTATGCACACACCACATATCTCTAAAGCTGTAAGGATCATACTAAATTTTGCTCAAAAAGATATGTAGTCATCCCCAAGGCCTAAAGATCAGATAATTGGACTATGGAGTGAGTCTCCACAAGGGCTATAGATGCTTTACTAGAAGTGGAGTAAGCTCATGCGGGGCAACATGTCATTCTGCCAAAAAGAGAGACCTCTGACCACACATACGGATAAACTAGATTCTTGGTCTTCTCCATAACAGGTCATGCCTAATTTACTCATAATGGGTAATTAAATTCACATGCACACATATTTGTTTTTTATTGCCTAGGGTAATTGTCATGCTCAATATTTGGTACATGAACTTCACTTGCACACACATTGGTCCTAAAGAAAGTTAGACAACATTTAGTGAGTTTGGTTGATAACACTAGTATGTTTGAGTATCTAAAAATACTTCAATATTCCATATCAACATCCATATTTTATTCCATATCAACATCCATATTTTCTTCCATATCAACATCCATATATTCTTCCATATCAACATCCATATCTTCTTCCATGTCAGCATCCATATCTTCATCATGGATCAACCTGCATAATGCCACCAAGTTTTGTGCCCCCGATTGCAAAACAATGAACAAAAAATGGCCAGCAAAATTATGAACTATAAATGATCATTTGAACATCATGCATTCCCCTCATATAGCTTGCATTAATCATACATAAATTTTCCATTTAGCTTGCATTAATCATCCATATAATCACTATGCATACACATCATGATTAGCTTGCATTAATCATCCATATAAGCACTACACATACACATCATGATTAGCTTGCATTAATCATCCATATAAGCACTATGCATACACATCATAATTAGCTTGCATTAATCATCCATAAGACATTCATGAAACATATTCATAAAACATGCATTGCATACACATAAAAACATTCACATAAAAGATAACACAAACATAAAAGCTATGTATATATATATATATATTAAATATCGCATGTACAATGAGTGCCAAAAATGCTACAATGGAGCACCAAGGATCATATACAAAAGTGCATCTAAGCACTAAGCTAATTTCTATGAGAGGACCCCTAAGACCTAGTAGGAGCCCTAGACCTAGAACTCTTCCTAGATGTTGTGTGCCTCGATGACTCAATCCTAGAAGATGATGGATGATTCGACAAAGGAATGTGATAAGCCATGCACAACTCCTCCAAAGAGTGTGCATAGGTCTCACTAGCCTATAGTCACCGTAAGTCAATCTGATGACGATGCTCTCTCACCAATATCTCTTCTTGGAGCCTCATGATCATATTTTGATCACCCACATCAGCCTTGGCTATCGGTAGCTCTACCTCCATTCGAGCTATGGTAGCTTGCAACCCAGCTATGACCATATACTATCATACCAGAGACTCCCTATGAGCCTCTAGAGTAGTCTCTCGCTCCTCGTGAAGCTGCTCCACTCAGCCTGTAGCCTAGCCACCTTGAATATCTCCCCCATCTCCTCATCATTCTCCCTCTCATCCTTCACTACCTCCACCTTGGGAGTCTATTGTGATGATCCTCTCAATATTTAGCTACTCATCATCCTCTATCTGAATTCTCCATGGCTCTACACATGGAAACCCCACCTCATCCCGATGATGTCGGTACATCACTAGCCCATCAGGCACACCCTGAGGCAAATCGAATTGCCTCAACATCCATGAGTATTGAAAGTACTCCACCTCATCATCTCTCCTCCCAACTAGCCACCATGCCTACCTCACCCACCGTAGCTGCTCCTCATCACCCTCCCACATGGCTCCCCATCATGGCCTCCATATCACCTAAGCCAAATTCAACCCTACCCACATATCCCTATACCACTAGCTAGTATGCTCCTCTCAACTCAGCTACACCTCCTCAGACACTGTCCATCTCCTAACATAAGGCTTGATCATCTGCCACGCTCAGCAAGGTAACCCCTCGGGTCGAGTTACACTAAAGTGCTCCCATGCCCAACACTAAAGAAGGAAGCTGCATCCAATCCCCTTCCTCCCTCTCCATGTAATCTCATATAGCTCTTGGTATAACTACACCAATAAAGCAGGAGCCCATGCATATGCTCTTGGATTGGTGAGTAAGTCACTCACCAATCCCAATAGGTTCCAAGGTAACCTACACCCCATGCTATTGGGGAGCACTATGTTCATTAACATGAACATGATAAATGTTGGGAGTGCATCCAACTCCTTATCCTTGTACATGCTCAAATAGCATATCCACCTATATCCCATCCTCGTCTCCTGCCATCACTTGCCAAACATCTTCATCATTGCCACCTTCCTATCATACCCAACCATAACCTTCGCACCCTCAACTATCACCTTGAGTATGTGGTATATATCCTCAAGTGTGATAGTAGCCTCCCTAGTCGATAGCTGAAAGGTCCCCCTATCTGAATCCCACCTCTCTATCAAAGATGAGAGGTATCCATCATCTACCCTAACCACATCCAACCGAGCCAATTCCTCCAAAACCACCTTCTCCAAAAGGCCCCAATCCTACTTCGTGAGCTTCTTCCTCATCCTAAGAATGAATGGAGAGAACCTATGTTGAGGCTCTATCTCCCACAACTGTAGCAACAAACATTTTTGCATTAGTATTAATTTCAAAAAAACAAAACTTCAAAATTTTTGCACAAAAGAAAAAGTGTTTTTCAACATTATCGGGGCAAATTGTGCCTCAAATCCACTAGTAGCATTCACTCCATCCATCATTATAGCTTCCATGCAAATTTACACTAGCCTCACTTCCCTCACCAAACCTCAGGCACAACTTCACAATCTCTCAAGCAAACAAATGAGCCTCAAAATCCACCTTGCAAGCTATTTATAGATATGAAAGTGCACTCAGGTTTAGGGTGGTGCATGCGGTCCACAGGTGCACCTAGGCACTTTTCGACACACCTAGGAGCAGTCGGACGCCTGCAGGATGCCATAGGTGCAACAGGACGCCTAGCGCCAAAATTGCATAAAAATAAAATTGATCAAAATAGTAGCATACCCCCTAAAAATTTTACCAAATTTCATCCATGCATCATATATATCATAAAATCATGTTTTGTGAAAATAGAAATCGTTTTTCATATATATTTTTTGAAAACAATGCAATTTTGTCAAATATATAAATTAAGTTACAAAATGCATCAAACGAATCTATATTTTCACAAAACTGACACTCAACTCCTACACATCATATTCTTCATCATCCCACAATTTTTTGCAAAAATTGGAGTTGATTTGACCATTGAATCAATTGTTCTCGTCTGAAAAATGCAAAATCAACCACTAAAAGCTCTAACATTTGCAAATCGACTCCAACTTTAGTGATATCATCAAATTCCTTCTATCACATTCTTCCATCATCATTCTTCCACCATCATAATCTACCATTATTTGTTTCAACACATGTCAAAATTACAAGTGAATATCGTATATAGTGGTTTATTCTATATACTTGGCGATTGCAGTGATTTGCATCCATGAAATTTGGTAAAATGAATGAACTACCATAAGAACACTTGGTCATTATCATCATCACTTATCTCCTTGCTCAAAAACATAATCATATTTGGTATTTCCTCATATTTAGAGTGAAACATTGCCAAGAACAATTTGCACAATAATTGTCATTGATGGCCTAGTTTGTGGGGCTTAAAACATGGACAAAAACTCAAATTTCATCATTAAAAATCTCCTCAACACCTTAGATATAGGAAATAGCTAGGATGATTGGTTCCAATCGAGGGAATTATTCAAACATTCACTAGCAGGACATCCAAGGTTGATTCTTTTTTCTTTGCATCATCATTTTGCATATCAATGACGCCAAAAAGGCAAAAATGTTTCAATAGCATTGAATCACCCCAAATTTAGGGCAATCACATTTGATTTTGATCCTCCCACAATGGGATACACCTTACATGATCATGAAATCTAAATTTGACATATCACATTTTACATCATTCATATCATCCACATCATATCACATATGACACCACCCCCTTCCCACTTGTTGGGCAAAATCAGTATCACATTTTACATCATTCGATGTGGTGGTTATCCATAATTCACCAATGAAAAAAACCAAACACCATTAATAACACATCCCCTCAAACAAAATACTAGTATTTCCTCATCTTAAATCTCCTCAACAAAAGAAAGAATCAACGAATCACCCCAAATAAACACAATTCCCCACACCAAAAAAAACACACACACAATCATCAACATCAATCACATATAAACCACCCCTTCCCATTTTGATCGTATATAGTGGTTTATTCTATATACTTGGCGATTACAATGATTTGCATCCATGAAATTTGGTAAAATGAATGAACTACCATAAGAACACTTGGTCATTATCATCATCACTTATCTCCTTGCTCAAAAACATAATCATATTTGGTATTTCCTCATATTTAGAGTGAAACATTGCCAAGAACAATTTGCACAACAATTGTCATTGATGGCCTAGTTCGTGGGGCTTAAAACATGGACAAAAACTCAAATTTCATCATTAAAAATCTCCTCAACACCTTAGATATAGAAAATATCGAGGATGATTGGTTCCAATCGAGGGAATTATTCAAACATTCACTAGCAAGACATCCAAGGTTGATTCTTTTTCTTTGCATCATCATTTTGCATATCAATGACGCCAAAAAGGAAAAATGTTTCAATAGCATCGAATCACCCCAAATTTAGGGCAACCACATTTGATTTTGATCCTCCCACAATGGGATACACCTTACATGATCATGAAATCTAAATTTGACATATCACATTTTACATCATTCATATCATCCACATCATATCACATCTGACAGCACCCCCTTCCCACTGTTGGGGCAAAATCAGTATCACATTTTACATCATTCATATCATCCACATCATATCACATCTCACACCACCCCCTTCCCATCGTTGGGGTAAAAATGGTATCACATTTTATATCATTCATATCATCCAAATCATATCACATTTTACACCAACCCCCTTCGCACCGTTGGGGCAAAAATGGTATCACATCATTCATCATTTGCACAAATTTTTCAATTGGCTCGTGCGATTCATCTGTAATCTCATTCGCCAATTGAGGGGGTAAGCTACGCAAATTCCAAAATTCTTTATTCTTTTTTCTTCAACATGATTGCTCAAAAATTGAACGAGAGAGAGAAGCTACTTCTTCGCCCATATCCCAACCAGGTGTCTCGTATTTTTGCACCATATTGTGTTCACGCAACATGGTACAAAAAAGGGCATCTATAGACACCAAATCCTAGCCACTTGTCCACCATCCTCATTTTTTGCCACTCAATTTTCCATTCCATGCCTTTCCCACCATCCAATGGCCCACTTTAGCCTTTTCTCGCCATTTTTTGACCCATGTTTTATATTATTTATATTTAAATATAATATTTTATATTATATTTTAATATATTTATTATAAAATATGTATTATAAGACAAATTAACCTCAACCATCCGATCCGATCTAATCTCAGCCATCCATATTCCTTAATCCATGTCACACCTAAGGTTTAATATCAATCTTTGGATTCGCTTTAATATTAGCCACACGATCAAAAGTGTTAAGCTAAAACCCTAAGAAAACCCTAGGCTTGATAATAAATAGGAGCATTCTCAATGCTCAATCCCTGGAACTTTTGCTAACTGGTTCGAACTAGCTTTGATTGGAGCTCTTGCTAATCAACCTTCATGAGCTTACTTTTTGAGTGAATTTGACCTACATTGCCTTAGTTGTGTCCTAGTATAGCCTTCCCCAAAATCCTAGTTTGTTCTAGGATTTCCTGGCTCCAGCCATCTTCGTAATCTATTCTTGCCACCATCATCATCTTCCATCCATAGAATCCTTCACAACCCCCTCATCTGCTTCTACAAATTTAACCCTAATCCATAGGCACCACCGAGCACCTGCCTCATCCCACAGGTGCTGCAACACACGTGATGCATTCTACAGGTGCAACATAGATCTTGTTGTCCCCAAAACCATAGTCTAAATCTGTAGTGCAAGATCATCATGTGTTTTCGGGGCATCCTACCATCAATCTGAAATGGAGAAAATAATCTATTCATCTACCATAGCAAGGTAAGTTATTTTGTTGCATTTTATATTGTTTAAATCTATTCACATTTCATATTTTTCTATCTAGGGTTTTAGTTGTTATTTCTAAGGGTTCACATAGTGGAACCCTTATTATTATTACTAACTTTCTAGTATTTCTTTGTGTGTATGTTAGATAGTACATCAGAAGCATTGGATAGCTTTGAATATGGAATGGCCCGATTACGAATAGCAAGAAGCCCACTCAACTCTGTTGGGAGTGGAACACAACTGAAGACACCACCATTTGTTGTAGCTAGGGTTTAGGAGAACCCTAGAAATATTTGTAATAATTGTATCACAAGGTATTCTTACATCCACTATTATAACAATGAAGTTTTTAGGCTCCCCCCTCTGTTTAATATAAATCTCATTTGTTATGCAATATATGGTTTATTTGAATTTTGTTCTTAGCATTGCTTGGTGTCGTGTTTTTAGCTTCACAAATATCAATGAAGAGAACCTCATAATTCCCTCAAGAATAAATTTCACATTCATTCTTCAAGTTTATCATTCAATCCAATCTAGAGTGAAAGTATCATATCATAGTATTAAAGTCATATAATACAAGAAGAGACCCCATAATCCCTTCAAGAATGGATACCCCATCCATTCTTTCTATAATCATTCATTTTTACATAAACTAAAATCTCTAATGTAATCATGCATTCATCATCAATAAAATTCTAAAGCAACCATGTATTTATCAACTTAATTTACAAAAAGCACATTAAAAGAGGAAACCCTATAATTTCCTCTACAATTTCTCTATGAAATTGTTTTGTACTTCCTCTACAATTTCTCCATGAAATTGTACCATAGTTCATCTTTAATATTTCCAACGATTTATACTATGGTTCCCTATAATTTTTCCACAAATTTGTATCATAGTTCATCCATAATTTTTCCACAAAATTATACTATGGTTCCCTATAATATTTCCACAAAATTGTACCACACTTCATCCATAATTTTTCCACAAAATTATACTATGTTTCCTTATAATATCTCCACAAAATTGTACCATAGTTCATCCATAAGTTTTCCATAAAATTTTACTATGGTTCCCTACAATCTTTCCACAAAATTGTACCATAGTTCATCCATAAATTTTCCACAAAATTATACTATGGTTCCCTACAATATTTCAACAAAGTTGTACCATAGTTTATCCATAATTTTCCCACAAAAGTATACTATGGTTCCCTACAATATTTCCACAAATTGTACCATAGTTCATCTATAATTGTTCCACAAAATTATACTATGGTTCCCTACAAATTTTCTACAAAATTGTACCATAGTTCATCAATAAGTTTTTCCACAAAATTATATTATGGTTCCCTACAATTTCCATAAAATTGTACTATAGTTTATCCATAATATCTTCACAAAATTATACTATGGTTCCGTACAATTTATCCACAAAATTGTACCATAGTTCAGCCATAATATTTCAACAAAATTATACTATGGTTTCCTGCAAATTTTCCCCAAATTTATACCAGAATTCATCTATAATTTTTCCACAAAATTATACTATATTTCCCTACAAATTTCTCACAAATTTGTATTATAGTTACTCAATATTTTTTCCACAAAATTATACTATGGTTCCCTACAAAATTTCCACAAATTTGTACTGTAGTTTCTCAATATTTTTTTCACAAAATTATACTAAATTTCCTTACAAATTTACCATAAATTTATACTATAGTTTCTCAATACTTTTTCCACAAAATCATACTATAGTTCTCTACACATTTTCCACAAATTTGTACTATAGTTTATCAATAATTTTTCCACAAAATTATACTATAGTTCCCTACAAATTTCTCACAAATTTGTACTATAGTTCCTCAATAATTTTTCCACAAAATTATACTATAGTTCCCTACAAATTTTCCACAAATTTGTACTATAGTTTCTCAATATTTTTTTCACAAAAATATACTAAAGTTCCTTACAAATTTTCGATAAATTTGTAGTTTAGTTTCTCAATAATTTTTCCACAAAATCATACTATAGTTCTCTACAAATTTTCCACAAATTTGTACTATAATTTATCAATATTTTTTCCACAAAATTATACTATAGTCCCCTACAAATTTTCCTCAAATTTGTACTATAGTTTCTCAATAATTTGGTCCAAATATGCATTCAATTATTTCACCAATTGTTATCAAAATTTCCATCAAATTTTGATCCAAGAATGCATTTAATTGTTCCATAAATTGTTATCAAATTTTCCCCAAAATTTGATTCATAGATGCATTTATTTTTTTTTTTGAATTGTTATCAAAATTTCCTCCCAAAATTTGATCTAAGAATGTAAAAATTATTTCACAAAATATTTCACAATTGTCTATCAAAATTTCCTTAAAATTTGATCTAAGGTTGTATCCAATTATTCCACTATGTTGGATGTTCTTAGAGAGCTCAAATAGCTTATTAGGCAAAAGATATTTTGACAAATAAAGAGAATATAAAAAATCCAAAATATGATTTGCCAAAATTTTGTTTAGGTCAAACAACCAAGTTTCAATTCAACCAATCAATCTTTCAAGCCTCTATCAGGAAGCAACCTAAGCAAGTCAAATCTCTTCTAGAAAAACCTTCGCTACTACCTAACAACTGGTGCCCTAGCCTCCTCGGCTAGGCTAACCACCATTGTGTGGTCACCTTAGTAGGGAAGGCTTCCTCTACTTATTTCCTTTGATTGCTCCCACAAGAGCAATGTGGGATAAATTCTATAAGTTATGTATAAAATATTTTGTTCCATTTTTTCCCTAGTACACCTGGCGTACAATCGAAAACTAACAAACCAACGAAGACTGACAAACAACCAATCCACACATGACACATGGTGACCAACAACGATCAGCATAACTAGAATGACACAAGAGTTTGAAGCACCCCAACTGGCACGTAGTGGCCACCGCTCGGTGACCACCATGGCAAACTTTTGGTCCTTGTGTTTGGTCCCTAGAGTATTTTTCTACTTTTATTAATTGCTTTCTATGCAACTACTCCATCACTAGGATCCACTCTGGATACTAAGTCACCAAAGGTGGATGTCCATCCCATGAATTTAACTAAAAATCTATGTGTTTTCCATTATTAACTATCCAAAATAGCCTTTATTTCATCATTTTATCTCATATTTTTAGTACACCTAAAATAGGGATCCTCTATTAGACAACTGATATCAGACACTCTCTATTGGGTCTTGTTCTCTACATACTTCACTTATTGATTTTTGGCCTTATATTGCATTGGGACTATTAATCATTCTCAAGTATAATTTTACAACCAATGTCTTATTATTTTTTATTGCAGATCTAAAACCTATTCCCCCTTCCTATTTTGACAAACAACAAGTTTCCCAATTTACCAAGGTCCATTTTTTTCCTCCCTAGAACATGTCTAGAAGAATCTATGATTTACCTTTATGATATCAAGAACCGATGACACATAGATGGGGTTAGATTGTAACATTGACTTGATTAAGGTAATATGCCCTCTTGATGATAGATACCTCTTTGTCCATTTTCCAATTATACCATTTATTTTATCTATCAACCATGCCCAATACTCCTTTTGTCTTCCAATTTTGATTGGGAACCCCAAGTAGATAATTGGGAGTGAAGTTTTCCAAAATCCAAGTCTATCTAGTACTCGGGTCTCCTGTCAAGGTGAATAATGAAAGAAGATTACTTTGGATTTATCATTATTCACCATCTGGATTGTTGCATTGATAAAAAAATTTAGAATTTGCTTTATTCTAATTGAAGAACATAGACTTATACTGAGAGGGGGGTGAACAATATAAGATGCAACCATTTAAAAAACTTTACTTTAGATAGCAGTGGCATCACCATAACATTAACCATCACAGAAAGCAACACACAAAGAAGAGCCATTTTAACGTGGTTCACCCAAGATGGGCTACATCCACAGAAATATTTTCACTAAAAGCTTTCTCAATCAAGTTCTTTGGGAAATCCTTTCCCTATTACAAATTTTATGAACTTCCTATCCAAAGGAGAATCCTTCCCCTCAACAAGTATTTATGAGCCTCCTGCCCAAAGGAGAATCCTTCCCCTCAACAAGTATTTATGAGCCTCCTACCCAAAGGAGATGTCCTATCCCCTCAACAAGTATTTATGAGCCTCCTACCCAAAGGAGATGTCCTATCCCCCAAAGCTCTAGAAATGATACTTCAGAAGATCACTGCCTCTTCTACCGCTAGCAGGTGGAACTCCTTTCCATAGAAGACGTCCTATCCTCCTTGCTCTAGCTCTAGAGACTTATATCCTCACTGATCACCTCCACAGCTGCTCATCAAAACCTATACTAAACACAGTCAGTCGGTCCAACACAAGTCCTCTCAAACTCTATCACAAATCTGCACCAAACTCAGTCCTCTAGTCCAACACAAATCTGCTCTCAAATATCTATCAGATCTATCCCAAGCTTAAGCCAAAATCTTGAACAAATCAATCACAACTACTCACAAGTCTTCACCAAGACTTCATCAAATATGTCCACAAGTTCTTCAACAAGAACCTATCCAAATCAGTCCTAGCAAGCTCACCAAGAACTTGCCCAAATCAGCTCAAGCAAGTTTACCAAGAAACTTGCCCAATGTGAACACACAAAGAGAATTGTTAGAGACCCAATGTGTTTCATCCAATCATATCAAATCAATATCATAGAAGCATAAAGAGAATTTTTAGAGACTCAATATGTTCTATCCTTCAACTCTCAATCTCAACTCAAATCAATCTCATAGAAGCATAAAGAGAATTGTTAGAGACTCAATATGTTCTATCCTTCAACTTTCAATCTCAACTCAAATCAATCTCATAAAAGCATAAAGAGATTTTTTAGAGACTCAATATTTTCTATCCTTCAACTCTCAACAACCAAACAACTCAATTAGGGTTTCAACAACTTATAGCAATGGCATAAGCTTCTCACTCAAAAACCCTAAAGCAAACTTCAAATGCTTCCACTCTCATAAACCAGAATTATGCAATAACTCATAAACTCATCATGATCTCATAATGCATAATCAATACTTCCACTTTCAGAAAATAAGATCCACTCCAAATAAGGAAACTTAATTTAATCCTTTTCACTCCAAACTTATTTTTAGAAAACCATCAATCAATAATAACCATGGAAGAATGTGCCCATACCTTTACTTTGATGAAGAAGGAGAACTCAAAATCTGTCACAACACTAACTCTCAATTTGCCACAAATTAGAGTTAGCAACAATGGAATAATGCACAATGATAAGAGTCCTAATAACACCTTATCACTCCAACTCATCAATAATCAAAACTCACAAATATACATATCAACAATATTCCTTTACACCTTATAACTCCTACTTAATATATCACAAAATAACTTCAACCTCAAAAATAATTACAAGAGAATATCCACTCAATAACTCCAAAGGCTTTCTAACCCCAATATGACATTAAGCACAATTATTCCTTAAACCCTTATAACTCCTAAAATACATTTACTTCTAAATGCATTTACCACATAAACATTAAGCATCAATAATAACAATGTCAAAGCAATATTTCTATTTAACCTTATACCTCCATCCAATTACCAACAATAATTTGCCAAGTCAAATCAAATATTCCACATTATCAACAAAAGATCTACCTTGGCCAAAAATCAATTCTCCAACCTTAGGAGAAGTGTGGAGACACCAACATAAGCGCCAAAGTGCTTCCTCCTCCAAACTCATGGCCCAAGGCAACTATTGTACCACGTGCACAATAATCCATGACCAAAAATGAAACATGCCCGATGCGAATCGATCTCGACACCTCTGCCTAGCGAGCGCCTTCGCTCCACTACCTCCACCATTGGAGCACAAGTGCCCAACAAAACTCTCAAGTGCCACTCATCATTTTACCTTCCCTTTGCTCACAAAAATTAAAGACAAACAGATTTGTCTTCCTCACAAGCATACGAAATTGAAACTTAAACACAGAGCAATACGAAACTCAAAAATCATAGAGCAATCCAAAATCGAAGGTCACAAAGCAATACAAAATCGAAGGTCACAGAGCAATACAAATTTGAAGGTAATCACGCAAATCGAAGGTGTATTGAACCTTAGGAATTAATGCCCTTTAATAGTCTTTTGCATCCCATGCAAGTTGACATGGTGCTCCTTCCAAACAAATGACGTCGATGAGGTAAGTCTTCTACATTAGCATCGCTAAGGGTTTAGAAACCCTTTCAATAATAATTATTAAATTAATAATTATTATTTTATTAATAATAAACTTAACTTAAAACCTTTTCAAAGGTTTGAGTTAATTTATTTATTAATAATCAAAATGGACTTTTAAGGTTTTTTCAAGGAGCAAAAACCTTTTCATTAAGCCAAGATGGTTTTAATAAAAACCCTTAATGAGTCCAGATGGTTTTAAGAAAAACCTTTAACCTTGTCACCATGGTTTTAATTAAAAACCCTTAAACAAACATCATGGAACTTTCAAGATATTTTTGGCACCAAACTCTTTTTGACATCAGCACAAATTCCTTTTGATATCAACACAAACTCCTTTTGACATCAATGACAACTCACAACCATGAAGCTAGGCAACATACCCAAAATTGCCAACAATCTCCCCCTTTGTCATTGATGGCAAACCACTACTAAAACCACTACCAACTATCAAAACTGAAACCAACTGAAAACCATCCTCTAAAGCTTTGCTCCCCTGACTCAAGGCTCTCCCCCTTACTCAAATCTCTCCCCTTTGTCATCAATGGCAAAGGGTCACCTTTGGGGCTCAGGGCTAAGAATGAGCCTCTTAGCTTAGCCCCTCCCCCACCTCCTGTTGAGGTGATTAATTCTAGGGTGGGAGTAAAACTACTCCCAAATTCTTCCTTAAATACTCAAAAGTCTCTCTTGGAAGAGGTTTGGTGAAAATGTCAGCAATATGTTCCTTAGTAGGCACATATTCCAGCTTAACCTGCTTGTCCTGAACCTGCTCTCTCAGAAAGTGATATTTGATGGGAATATGCTTTGTTCTTGAGTGCATTACTAGATTCTTGGAGATACTTATGGCACTTGTATTATCACACAATATGGAAATGGGTTGATCATGCTTTATTTTGAAATCCTCCAAGGTAGTCTTCATCCATAAAACTTGTGTACAACAAGCTACTACTGCTATGTATTCTGCCTCTACTGTAGACAAGGAAACTGAAGGTTGTTTCTTGCTTAACCAAGCAACTAAACAATTCCCCAAAAAGAAAGCTCCACCACTGGTGCTTTTTCTGTCATCAATATTGTCGGCCCAATATGCATCTATAAAAGCTGTGAGAGTGAACTTATCACTCTTGGGATACCAAAGCCCAAGATCCATAGTGCCTTTTAGATATCTGAGAATCCTTTTTACTACCATAACATGAGTTTCTTTTGGTGCAGCCTGAAACCTTGCAACTAGTCCCACTGCCTGCATGATGTCTGGTCTGGTAGCTGTAACATAAAGCAAACTGCCAATCATGGATCTGTACAACCTTTGATCTGCCTCTGGAGATTCATCATCCTTGCTCAACTTACACCCTGTAATCATTGGAGTACTAACAGGTTTGCTATCCTCCATACCAAACTTTTTTAGCATCTCTCTTATGTACTTGCCTTGTGAGAGAAATATTCCTTCTTTTGATTGGGCAATCTGAAGTCCTAAGAAGAAGGAAAATTCCCCAATCATGGACATCTCAAATTCACTCTGCATATTGTTAGCAAAATATTTACACATTTTGGTGTTATTACCTCCAAAAATGATATCATCAACATAAACAACCACAATTAAGATATTATTTCCATCATTTTTTATATACAAATTGCTATCTGCCATACCTTTTCTGAAACCTTATTTCTGAAGATACCTGTCAAGCCTCGAATACCAAGCCCTAGGAGCTTGTTTCAAACCATACAATACCTTTTTCAATCTACACACAAAATCTGAATTTTTTGAAAGTAAGAACCCTTCTGGTTGTTCAATGTAGACTTCTTCTTCTAACACACCATTTAGAAAAGCTGATTTGACATCCATATGATAGACCTTGAAGTTTTTAAAACTTGAAAAAGCCAAAAACATTCTGATAGCCTCAAGACGAGCAACTGGAGCAAAAGTTTCTTCAAAATCAATTCCTTCTACTTGAGCATAACCTTTGCAAACTAACCTTGCTTTATTTATGACTACCTGACCATCTTCATTTAGCTTATTTCTGAAGACCCACTTAGTGCCAATGACATTTTTATCTTTAGGTCTTGGAACAAGTTCCCAAGTCTCACTCTTCTCTATCTGTTCCAATTCTTCATTCATAGCATTTATCCAAAACTTATCTGCACAGGCTTCACTGAGATCTTTTGGCTCAATCTGAGATAACAATGAAACATCTGTATGGGAATTTGAAGATATGATTCTTCTCCTTGTCTGTCTAACTTCTGGATTACCAATGATTTGATCCTTTGGATGGTGTTTCTGAACATATCTGGATGGATTTTTAGGAAGGAGTTGTTGTCTTTCCTCTTCTTCTTTATCTGAATCCTCCCTGAATTCTTCTTGGCAATCTTCATCATCAATTTCCTGAACTGGTTCTCTTATCCCTATTTTCTCATCCACTATAACATTTATGCTTTCCACAATAGTACAAGTTCTTTTGTTGTAGCATCTATAGGCTTTGCTCTTGCTGGAGTACCCAAGAAAAATGCCCTCATCACATCTAGGATCAAACTTCCCTAAATTCTGATCTTCCCTTCTGATGTAACATTTACTACCAAAAACTCTGAAATGTTTTACTATGGTTGGTCTTCCTTTCCATAGCTCATAGGGAGTTTTGTGATGATTGACTCTTAACTGAGCTCTGGTGATAATATACACTATTGTACTAACTACCTCTTTCCAAAAACCATCAAGAAGCTTTGACTCATTCAACATAGCTCTAGCCATATTTTCAATAGTTCTATTTTTTCTTTCAACTACTCCATTTTGTTGAGGAGTTCTTGCTGCTAAAAATTCCCTCTTAATCCCTTGTTGCTCACAATAATCCACAAATTCATTTGAAGTGAATTCTCCTCCTCTATCTGATCTTAAGCATTTTATTCTTTTGTCTATTTCATTCTCTATCATTTCTTTGAAGGCTTTAAACTTGTCAAGGGCTTCAGATTTTTCTTTCAGAAAGGTAACCCAAGTCATTCTAGAGAAATCATCTATGAAAAGCATGAAGTAACTCTCTCCCTGTATACTCTGAGTTCTGGTGGGACCACACAAATTAGTATGAATAAGATCTAAAGGTTTGGATGACATGTACCCTTTAGCCTTAAAGCTGGTTCTAGTTTGCTTTCCATGTTGACAAGGACCACAAATAGTATTTTGGGGTCTTTTCAATTTAGGTAAGTCTCTGACTACTTTCTTATGGCTAATGTTGATAAGATTATCAAAGCTCAAATGTCCCATTCTTTTATGCCATAGCCAACTTTCATCCTCTTGAGACAAAAAACACTTTTCCCTTTTTATCTCACTTAGCATGTAGAGGTTGTTAGGAGTTCGTCTTGCATTAGCAATGATTTTTCCATTCTCTACTTTCCTTATCTCACATCTATCAGAATAGAAAGTCACCATATGACCCTGATCACAAAGTTGGCTAACACTCAAAATATTATGTCTCAATCCTTCTACATAAAGCACATTTTTAGTTCTGGTTTTTCCATCTAAACTTAGAGAACCCTTTCCACAAATTTTAGCTGATCTGTTATCTCCAAAGCTAACTGACCCTCTACTAGTTTCTTTGAGAACTATAAACTTTTCTTTTTCTCCAGTCATGTGCCTAGAACATCCACTATCAAGGTACCATTTTTCTTCCTTATCTTGAGCATGAAGAGCAGTTTGAACTATCATAGATCTAGTTTTATTTCCATTTGTTTTCCTAACATTCACTTCACTAGATCTTTCCAATTTACACATTCTAGCTATATGCCCAAAATTATTGCATTTGTAACACATAATACTATCATCCATGAGTGGTGCAAAAGAATTAACATTTTTCTTAACATTGTCATTCACAATCCTAGTACAATGGATAGCTCTATGACCATATTTATTGCAAGAAAAACAATAGCCATGGAAAGTATTATGTAACCTGTTTGGAAGCCTTTGATGAGTGTTCCTTCTTTTGTGATCAACTCTTGTCCATTGCTCTCCTTTGTTTTCTTCTTTTCTGGTATCCTTTGGTTTTTGAAAGTTGACTTTATTTCTATTGGATGTTCCTGCTTCTTGGATATGGAGATCTTCTTCCCTTTGCTTTCCAAGAAAAATATTTTGTTTAAGACTCATCTGTTCAAGTCTAACTCTTAGAGAAACCACCTCTTCTTCAAGTCTCTCACATTCAACTTCCTTCCCTTTCAAAACCTCTGTCAAAACCTGCTCAACTTTCTTTCCTTCTTCAGCTAGGATCTTGAAGTCTGTGAGATTTTGAGATAGTTCTATTTTGGCCATCTCTTCTTCTTGATTTTGTTGTTTTAAAACAAAATTCTCTTCCCTGACTTTTTCCAGATTTCTTAGGGCCAAAAAGAATTCCCCTTTCAAATCAAATTCAATCTCTTCATCACTTTTCATGCTCATATGATCTTCCGAGGGATCCTTCTCCAAGCTGTTAGGCTCTTCCTGGAGAGACCCGCTCTGATACCAATTGAAGAACATAGACTTATACTGAGAGGGGGGGTGAACAGTATAAGATGCAACCATTTAAAAAACTTTACTTTAGATAGCAGTGGCATCACCATAACATTAACCATCATAGAAAGCAACACACAAAGAAGAGCCATTTTAACGTGGTTCACCCAAGATGGGCTACATCCACAGAAATATTTTCACTAAAAGCTTTCTCAATCAAGTTCTTTGGGAAATCCTTTCCCTATTACAAATTTTATGAACTTCCTATCCAAAGGAGAATCCTTCCCCTCAACAAGTATTTATGAGCCTCCTCCCAAAGGAGAATCCTTCCCCTCAACAAGTATTTATGAGCCTCCTACCCAAAGGAGATGTCCTATCCCCTCAACAAGTATTTATGAGCCTCCTACCCAAAGGAGATGTCCTATCCCCCAAAGCTCTGGAAATGATACTTCAGAAGATCACTGCCTCTTCTACCGCTAGCAGGTGGAACTCCTTTCCATAGAAGACGTCCATGTCCTCCTTGCTCTAGCTCTAGAGACTTATATCCTCACTGATCACCTCCACAGCTGCTCATCAAAACCTGTACTAAACATAGTCAATCGGTCCAACACAAGTCCTCTCAAACTCTATCACAAATCTGCACCAAACTCAGTCCTCTAGTCCAGCACAAATCTGCTCTCAAATATCTATCAGATCTATCCCAAGCTTAAGCCAAAATCTTGAACAAATCAATCACAACTGCTCACAAGTCTTCACCAAGACTTCATCAAATATATCCACAAGTTCTTCAACAAGAACCTATCCAAATCAGTCCTAGCAAGCTCACCAAGAACTTGCCCAAATCAGCTCAAGCAAGTTTACCAAGAAACTTGCCCAATGTGAACACACAAAGAGAATTGTTAGAGACCCAATGTGTTTCATCCAATCATATCAAATCAATATCATAGAAGCATAAAGATAATTTTTAGAGACTCAATATGTTCTATCCTTCAACTCTCAATCTCAACTCAAATCAATCTCATAGAAGCATAAAGAGAATTTTTAGAGACTCAATATGTTCTATCCTTCAACTTTCAATCTCAACTCAAATCAATCTCATAGAAGCATAAAGAGAATTTTTAGAGACTCAATATGTTCTATCCTTCAACTCTCAACAACCAAACAACTCAATTAGGGTTTCAACAACTTATAGCAATGGCATAAGCTTCTCACTCAAAAACCCTAAAGCAAACTTCAAATGCTTCCACTCTCATAAACCAGAATTATGCAATAACTCATAAACTCATCATGATCTCATAATGCATAATCAATACTTCCACTTTCAGAAAATAAGATCCACTCCAAATAAGGAAACTTAATTTAATCCTTTTCACTCCAAACTTATTTTCAGAAAACCATCAATCAATAATAACCATGGAAGAATGTGCCCATACCTTTACTTTGATGAAGAAGGAGAACTCAAAATCTGTCACAACACTAACTCTCAATTTGCCACAAATTAGAGTTAGCAACAATGGAATAATGCACAATGATAAGAGTCCTAATAACACCTTATCACTCCAACTCATCAATAATCAAAACTCACAAATATACATATCAACAATATTCCTTTACACCTTATAACTCCTACTTAATATATCACAAAATAACTTCAACCTCAAAAATAATTACAAGAGAATATCCACTCAATAACTCCAAAGGCTTTCTAACCCCAATATGACATTAAGCACAATTATTCCTTAAACCCTTATAACTCCTAAAATACATTTACTTCTAAATGCATTTACCACATAAACATTAAGCATCAATAATAACAATGTCAAAGCAATATTTCTATTTAACCTTATACCTCCATCCAATTACCAACAATAATTTGCCAAGTCAAATCAAATATTCCACATTATCAACAAAAGATCTACCTTGGCCAAAAATCAATTCTCCAACCTTAGGAGAAGTGTGGAGACACCAACATAAGCGCCAAAGTGCTTCCTCCTCCAAACTCGTGGCCCAAGGCAACTATTGTACCACGTGCACAATAATCCATGACCAAAAATGAAACACGCCCGACGTGAATCGATCTCGACACCTCTGCCTAGCGAGCGCCTTCGCTCCACTACCTCCATCATTGGAGCACAAGTGCCCAACGAAACTCTCAAGTGCCACTCATCGTTTTACCTTCCCTTTGCTCATAGAAATTAAAGACAAACAGATTTGTCTTCCTCATAGGCGTACAAAATCAAACTTAAACACAGAGCAATCCAAAATCAAAGGTCACAGAGCAATACAAAATTGAAGGTCACAGAGCAATACAAATTCGAAGGTAATCACACAAATCGGAGGTGTATTGAACCTTAGGAATTAATGCCCTTTAATAGTCTTTTGCATCCCATGCAAGTTGACGTCGGCGCTCCTTCCAAACAAATGACGTCGGTGAGGTAAGTCTTCTACATTGGCATCGCTAAGGGTTTAGAAACCCTTTCAATAATAATTATTAAATTAATAATTATTATTTTATTAATAATAAACTTAACTTAAAACCTTTTCAAAGGTTTGAGTTAATTTATTTATTAATAATCAAAATGGACTTTTAAGGTTTTTTCAAGGAGCAAAAACCTTTTCATTAAGCCAAGATGGTTTTAATAAAAACCCTTAATGAGTCCAGATGGTTTTAAGAAAAACCTTTAACCTTGTCACCATGGTTTTAATTAAAAACCCTTAAACAAACATCATGGAACTTTCAAGATATTTTTGGCACCAAACTCTTTTTGACATCAGCACAAATTCCTTTTGATATCAACACAAACTCCTTTTGACATCAATGACAACTCACAACCATGAAGCTAGGCAACATACCCAAAATTGCCAACACTAATTGCTTTCTTTAATTTTTGCCTTTCCTAACAACATGGAATCATCAAAAAATTGTATATGGGTGATTGGGCTAGATCCATTAGCAATTGAAACTCTCTCAAGTCTCTTAGTATCTCTATTCTTAGCCAATGCTTTTCCCAAACATTTAGCTAGAATAATGAATAAGTACAAGAAGAGGGAATCCCCTTGCATAATACCTCTTGATGATGGGAATAGCTTTGTGGGGCATCCATTGATGATAACTAAGTATGAGACTGATGATATGCAACCTTTGATCTAGTTTTTCCACTCCTCAGAGAACCCAAATTTCCTCATAACCTAGATTAAGAAGTGTCAATCCAATCTATCATTGGCTTTAGATAGGCCTAGTCAGATAAACATAGTGGGATATTTTTGTGCTTCCATAGAATGTATTGCTTCTTGGGAAAGCACTATCTAATTCACTATCTATCTACCCTCCAATAATCCACCTTGTTCATGGGATATTATTTTGTGCAAATGTGGTTTTAGCCTCTCAAAAACAACCTTGGTGATAATATTTAATAAAACATTACATAATGGTATTTGTTAGTATCCACTTATATTTTCTACTTCCATTTCCTTTGGAATTAGTGTTATGTAAGTTTTGTTGATTTCCTTCAATATTTCCTTGGTTGTTCTCACCTCTTCTACCACCTCCAGGAGGTCTTCTTGCATAATGTCCCAAAATTCTTGGTATAATTCAATAGGGAATCCATTCGAACCTGGAGTTTTCCCCTTTTGCATTTTAAACACTATCTCCTGCAATTCTTGCATTGTTACTAGTGCACTTGGTATATCATTTACTTCTCATGTAATGAGTGTGGGCATATCCTGTAGCATTTCTTGTTGGGCTACTAGATCTAGGGTCTCAGCCATGAACATATTTTCAAATAGTTCATTGCTATCAAGTTCATGCCCTTCCATGTGTAAATCATTTTCCCCTCTTCATTTGTTATAGAAAAAATGAAGTTATAAGTCCTTTGGGCTTAAAGGGACTTATGAAAAAATCATGTGTTTTTGTCTCCTCTTAGCCACTTGATTCTAGATTTTTGTTTCCACAATAGCTCCTCCCTTCTTTTCCATTACTCCTTTTGGTTTGTGAGATCCAATTATGTTTTGGCTCTAGTTTTTATGAGCCCCTCCTTTCTTATCTGATTATTCGAATCTTCAAATCATTCAATAAATTCTTTTTTATTTTTGTGACATATCCATGTTCCTCCCAATTCCATCTCTTAATGTTGTTTTTGATATACTATATTCATTTGGAAAAACAAAACATTTTTGTGCCATGTCTTGGTTTTCCTTCCTGCCACCACTATTACATTCATGGTCTAAATAATTTGTCTCTAATCTAAATGAGTTGGAACCAAAAGGGTGCTTTTTTTGTATTAGTTTTTCAAACTTCTATCATTATAGGCCAATGATCCAACCTTGCATTATGTAATATTTTGACCTTCGGGATATGTCCATGTATCAAGAGATTTTTTTATACCAAGAACTTGTCTAATCTTATCAAAATGCAAGTCGAGCGCAATCTCCTATTGGGACAAGTCATAAAAAGATTTTTAGGTTTGATATCTATGAGGTGTAGATATCCCATGTACTCACTCATGATATTCGTACCTTCATCGAAGTTCATTTTACGCCTCTTCTAGAGAGAGAATGGTGTTGAAATCCCTCCAAACAATATCCATGCTCTAAAATATTATGAGAAGATATATTTTGTCCCTCCATAGATTCCTCTTTTATTTAATGGTTCTTGGGGAATATACATTCATATAGATAATTTATTGGTCATACTATCTATTTTTTGAAACCACACCAATTGTGTTTTTGATACCAACTATATAGTGTACCATTAGTTATTTGGGTTTCCACAAGCATGTAACCCTCCCTAAAGCTCCTTGTCAACTCAAGGATATTACTTTAATAGATTTTCATATCCTTATTTTTATTATATCCATTTCCTCGAAAAATACCTTTGTCTCTTGGAGGAAGACCATTTGTGGACGATTTATCTGAATCGTTCTTTTTATATCATTTTGTTTAGCACTTCCTTTTAGTCCTATAATATTCCCTGTAATAACTTTTATCAATAACAAGGGTTAAAAATATGGGTAATTGTTGTAACCTTACCTTCCTCAATTAATTTTTTACCTTCCTTTTCCACGTGATGTTGGTTGGACATTTTTCCCACCTTTTAATTTGTGTCCACCTTCATATTTTTACTAGGTTCCTAGTTCACCCCCATAGCTTTCAATTCTTGTGTATAGGGTACCAATCCATTATTGGTGATTTCAGTTCTATTAGCATTAGCTCAACCGAAGAGACCTAAAGAATATTCTTAATTGTAATACCTCTTCTTCTTCTATGGCACACACCTAATTTCAATTCTATTAGAATTAGCTCAACCGAAGAGACCTAAAGAAGATTGTTAATTGCTAAAATTAAAGTTGTTTTTGAAGGTGAAAGTAAGGTAGTTTTTAACCTCCTCATCCCATGGTTATTCATGGAGGATATTGTTTTATCTTTTATATGGTTATTCAACCATACTCGAGTTACCAAACCGTTGTTTAGTTGTAGCGTGTAGTAAACTACGGGGTCACGAGGTAATATAGTTGGACCCATTTCAATCTAAAAGAAAAAATATTGCATTTGCAAATTCACTACACTTAATGCTGAATTTATTTATATATTTTTTTATTTTTTTTATTTTTTGATACATAGGGGAATTAGTTAATCCCATTCTTTTTTACGTTGAGAGGCATTCCTACAATGGAAGACGAGGTGGGAGGCAAAGAGGTCATACACGTCATACGCTGTAAACAATTTTTTTTTTATTAAAAAAGCCGACATTAACAAAAACATTTAAAATATTTAAACTAAAACAAGCGACTAACCAACCTTTGCAAACATTTTAAATATTTAAACTAGCTTAAATATAAAGGATATATCTCTAAAAACGTCGTCACACCTCCAAAAAATGAGATGCCTCGAGATGACATATATCCTTTATATCTAAGCTAGTTTACTACCAACCATGGTTAGGGATTGTTACCACCATTGCTACTACCTTTACCCCAACAAGGCTTGCCTCCAAGGTTCAAACCTTTCTTTATTATGAATTTATGATCTCAAACTCTTTCCCTTTATAAACTTAAATGAATTAGGAATTGACAAATGAGTGGTCCAAGGTCAAGGTTTAAACTGTGGCCCACATGTTGAACCGGACTGACGCGTCCGGTAGTCCCCATTTCACGTCGGGTTACCATTAACGAGATGGTTCCGGGATACCATTAACGAGACGGTGCCGGGTGTTGGAAGCCTTCACTGAACCTTAAAATTGTGAATTGTGATTGTAACCAATTCATATATGTAACCAAAAAAAACTTAAATGAATTAAAAATAACTTAAATGAATTAGAAATTGACAATAACCCGAGTGAGCGGAGTGGTCCAAGGTTTAAACCGCGTGGGCGAGTGTGTGAGGGGTGAGGGGTGGGTGTGAATTTATGATCTCAAACTCTTTCCCTTTATAAACTTAAATGAATTAGGAATTGACAAACGAGTGGTCCAAGGTTTAAACCGCGGCTTTGGGCAAGTGTGTGAAGGGTGAGTGTGTGGTGGCTTTGTGTTAAATTTCCTATTGATAAGTATAGTTTTAAACTTTAGGAAACTGTAGGAAGGGTCATGGTTGGGAGGAGACTACTCAGTCGTGTATGTAGGTTGTAGGGGTTTCTCATAAAAACCAAATCCGAAAAAAAAATCTAGGAAACCTAGGAAAATGACGAAACCTAGGAAAATGACTCGAGGAAAAGAAAAAACTTGAACGAATTAGGAAAATGACTATGGAGTTTTCATTAGGAATTGACAATAATAAAAACCTGAACGAACTAGGAAAATGACTATGGAGTTTTCATTAGGAATTGACAATAACCTTAAAGAATTAGAAAAATGACTATGGAGTTTTCAAGATTGATGACAACAAAAGCCGTAATGAACTAAATAGTTGAGTATCTAGTTGAGTTAATATTCATGTGTTGACTTTGAAATCTAGTAAGCCCTTGTTGGCTGGTTAATCCTATCTAGTTGAGTTAATATTCAAGTGTTGACTTTGAAATCTAGTAAGCCCTTGTTGGCTGTTAAATTTCATGCACTATGAATGAAGAAATGAAGATCCTTTTCTTAAGGAGTTATGAGGAGTCCTTGAACATTGATAAGATGAGCCTAACTTTTTATTACATTTGCAGGTTTTTATTGAATTCCATCACATCATGGATAATTATTATTTATTAATGATGGTGATCAAAGAGTAACACCAACATTTGCAGGTACTTATACCTTAACCGTAACCCTATGTGGAAAGTTAATTGGCTGTTTTATTGAGTTCCATCACATCATGGATAGTTATGAATGATGTTGATGTTGATAATTGCGGTGATAATTTCGATAATTGCGGTGATAATTTCGACATCAGATCAAAGAGTCATACCAAAGCAAGAGATTTCATGTGGTTTCTGTAAATTCTCAAGTCCAAACTAGGGTTTGCTTGGGTTTTTTCTAATTGTTTTTCATACTTTAGTTTGGCTTTTCCTTCTGTAAAAACTTGACCAACTTGGCAATTGTAGTAACCACTAGATTATTTTCGTTAACTATCAAGTAAGAAATATTATTAGCACCTTTAGCACATGCTTGTCAGTTTTATTAGCACCTTTAGCACATGCTTGTCAGTTTTAACTGGTAATGATCCACTTATTATGAGTATTATTTTCATTAAGCAAGTAAGGAATATTATTAGCACCTTTAGACATGCAAGTTAAAACCTACTATTTAAAACTTTTGATGCTGTTAAAACCTACTATTTATTGGTTTTGCTTATAGAATGGTTGATTTCAGCAGAAATATGACCTTATATAATTCCATAACATGTATACATGTTTTTTTATCTTCATGTCTTATAACAGTGACAATGTTCTAAAATCACTGCATTTTCTGGTATTGAGAGAGCTAGAATTGCCACCGATCACATAATATTAAGTAAGTAAAAGTGAACGCTGAACGCTCTACTTTACACCAACACGTTTTTATATATTTATTTATTTTTAACTTTTCTGATCGTTCTAGAGTTTAATGAAATCCTCTTGTTGGATTATATGGTCTTCATTACCTTTGTAATATCTTTTGTGTGGATAGAGATTTTGTCCACTAATTTTCTTCTGCAAATGCCAATAATTCCAATAAGGGTTGTTGGAATTTATGGTCTTCGTTACCTTTTGTAATATCTTTTGTGTGGATAGAGATTTTATCCACTAATTTTCTTCTGCAAATCCCAATAAGGGAGAGAGGCTTTCCACTAATTTTCTTCTGCAAATCCCAATAAGGGAGAGAGGCTTTCCATGTGCTTGTCCAGAGGAGTCATCCAAGCAAGAAAAGGCTTTGGAAACATGCTCTTCTCCTCTCCAGAATGAAAGAGGCGAAGGATTTTGGCCTGTTATGCAAATTGTATATTCCATACACCACATTTTGCTTTTTTAATATATTTCATTTTCATTATTGCTTTTTTTTTTTTTACTAAATAGCGGTTTTGCATTAGATATACCTGACTCTAGTAGTTCAGATGAAGTTATGTACATTTTGTTTAGTACAATCAACCAATAAAAAGGAAAATTTGAACAAAATTTAGATATCGTAACTTAAACAAGCTAATCACTCAGTTATGCTGGTACTAGCTTGTTCACTTGAAGTTATGTACATTTTTATTAATACAATCAATTGCATTATCTTCCAGACATAAATAGGAAAATTTGGCATGGGTTTGTTATAGATTTGAATATTCCATCCAAAATTTGTCATGGGTTTGTTATAGATTTTAATATTCCATGTACTAGCTTGGAGGAGCTAAAGGCCTTTGTTTTTTAATCCAGTTTAAGCCAGTAAAACTAGAATGCTAGTTTTATTTATTTGATGTATCATATTTACGTCCTTCTAGAAAACAAAGAAAATACCAAAAACTCCAAGAACTTTATAATATCTTAAAATGGAGTTTTGGCAAGTAGTTTAGCATTTGGTGTGTGAAGAATTTATGAAAACCACAAACCGTATAATGAAACACTATCGAAACATGACTTCTATCCTAGATAAGGAAAAACAATGTTTTGGCAAGTAGTTTAGCATTAGTTTAGCATTTCTTGTGTGAGAAGAATTTATGAAAACCACAAACCGTATATTGAAACACTATTGAAACATGACTTCTATCCTAGATAAGGGAAAAACAATGTTGGAAAGCAATGCTAGTGCCTAGATAAGGGAAAAACAATGTTTGAAAGCAATGCTAGTGGAATTCAAAATACAAAAATTGTGGACAAACGAGTGTCCATAAAGCAAGGATTTAGCAACAATTTTTGAAAGCAATTCTAGTGGGATTCAAAATACAAATATTGTGGACACACTAGAACTGATGAGTGTCCATAAAGCAAGGATTTAAAATGGACAAATACAAAAAAAAACATTTGTGGACAAGACGGGATTCAAAATACAACAATTGTGGACAAATCTGAAGTCATGAGTGTCCATAAAGTAGGGATTTAAAATACAAAAATTGTGGACAAACCTTCAGACTTCTTTCCCAGAAAAAGGAAAAACAATGTTTGAAATTGGACAAACCTTCCACAAACCTTGAGACTTCTTTCCCAGATAAGGAAAAACAATGCTTTGAAATTGGACAAACCTTCCACAAACCTTGAGACTTCTTTCCCAGATAAGGAAAAACAATGCTTTGAAAGCAATGCTAGAGGGATTCAAAATACAAAAATTGTGGACAAACTAAAAGTGATTAGTGTAAAGCAGGGATTCAAAATACAAAAATTGTGGACAAACTAGAAGTGATAAGTTTCCATAAAGCAGGGAAAATATTTTTTCATTTAAAGTGCACTATCATTTCTACCTTCCAATATTATCAAGATGAAAGTTATTGTAACATCAGTTACAATCATATAAACAATTTTTTAGCAAAATTTCATTTTTCTCAAAAGTTGTAGCAGTCTGCAGAAACTGCCCAGCATTTCTCCTTTGAATACATTAGAGGTCTTTGATCTCTCCTGGTGCACAAGTTTCACAGAACCTCTGTCCCTAGACTTCAAACTAGGGGTAGTTGTGAGGAGCTTTAAGCATTGCCTGCCCTTGACGCAGTAGCTTAAATGCCTATTTAATGCTCTCTGGAAAAATTGATAACCAAAGTATTATGAGTCCTGTTTTTGTGTATTTTCATGTTCTCTAGATGGTAGAGTAAAATTTGTACTCATTGGCTCTTCAATTGTTGCTTAATTCCTTTTTTGTTTTATGAAAAATTTTCTTCGGTTTTATTTCAAAGTTATTGCATAGTTTTCTCAAAGTTTCTTAAAGTTGTCGAGTAACACTTCAAAATTTGTACTCATTGGCTCTCCAATTGTTTTTTTTGTTTTATGAAAAAATTTCTTCGGTTTTCAAGTAATTGCCTAGTTTTTTCAAGTTGTCGAGTAACTCTTCAAAATTATAGTCTGATTTTTGTTTTATGAAAAAAATTCTTCGGTTTTCAAGTTATTGCCTAGTTTTTTCAAGTTGTCGAGTAACTCTTCAAGATTATAGTCTGATTAATTTTTCCTAATCAGTAATCAGTCATATCCTGACTGTTTGAATCAGTCATAGTTTCACAATTTTAGTTTGGTAATCTGGTAATCCTCACTGTTTTAGTCTGATTAATCAGTAATCAGTCAAAATTTGACTATAATCAGTCATATCCTGACTGTTTGAATCAGTCATAGTTTCACAATTTTAGTTTGGTAATCTGGTAATCCTCACTGTTTTAGTCTGATTAATCAGTAATCAGTCAAAATTTGACTAAATCAGTAATTAGTCATATCCTGACTGTTCTGATCAGTCATAGCTTCAAAATTCTAGTCTGATTAATCAGTAATCTAGAAAAGGGCATTTTTTGGGCATTTTTTAGTATACTCTTCTATATTGCCCTAGTAATTCAATTAGGCTTCATATTAAAAATTATATATTAATTTATCAAACATTATCTAGATAGACATTTATAGAAAAGGGCATTTTTTAGTATACTCTTCTATATTGCCCTAGTAATTCAATTAGGCTTCATATTAAATATTATATATTAATTTAACTCAAAAACAAAAACTTTACCCCATTCTAGGGCATAATAGCTTGTTAGTAGGCTTTTCTCAGTCTAGTCATTCCCAAGAATATAGGGAATAGTCATCCCCAAGAATATAGGGAATCGGACACACATTATATTAATTCATTAGCATAAAACTTCTAACCCGATAGCTTGTTAGTAGGCTTTTCTCAGTCTAGTCATTCCCAAGAATATAGGGAATCGGGCACACATTATATTAATTCATTAGCATAAAACTTGTAACACATTATATTAATTCATTAGCATAAAACTTGTAACCCAGGCCACGATAACTTGTTAGTAGGCTTCTCTCAATCTAGTCATAAAACTTGCAACCCAGGCCACAATAACTTGTTAGTAGGCTTCTCTCAATCTAGTCAATAACTTGTTAGTAGGCTTCTCTCAATCTAGTCATTCCCATGAATATAAGGGATCGGACACACTGCGTAGTGACACTCTCACTTTGAAAATAGAGAAAATCAAACAGCTATGATCTTCACACCTTGAGAACAAGCCTAGTCATTCCCAAGAATATAGGGAAACGGCCACATAGTATATATTAATTCATTAAACTTGCAACCCATTCTTAACCAAAAACTGGGGGGACAATACCTTGTTAGTAGGATTCTCTCGGTCTAGTCATTCCCATACATAACTGCGTAGTGACACTGAGATCTCACTTTGAAAATAGAGAAAATCAAACAGCTATGATGTTCACACCTTGAGAATAGAAAAATGTGATTCTCATATTGTTTGATGCGGATGTGGAGATATTAGATCTGTATATTACAGATATTGTTTGATGTAGATGTGGAGATATTAAATCTCTGTATTACACAGAACTAACTTTAACAGAAGAGGGCACAATAGCTTGTAGTAAGCTTCTCTCAGTCTAGTCATTCTCAGTCTAGTCTAGTAAGCTTCTCTCAGTCTAGTCTAGTAAAAGCTTCTCTCAGTCTAGTCATTCTCAGTCTAGTCTAGTAAGCTTCTCTCAGTCTAGTCTAGTAAAAGCTTCTCTCAGTCTAGTCATTCCCCTAGATGTGGAGATATTAGATCTCTGTATTACACAGAACTAACTATAACAGAAGAGGGCACAATAGCTTAGTCATTCCCTAGATGCGGAGATATTAGATCTCTGTATTACACAGAACTAACTTTAACTATAACAGAAGAGGGCACAATAGCTTAGAGATATTAGATCTCTGTATTACACAGAACTAACTTTAACTATAACAGAAGAGGGCACAATAGCTTAGTCATTCCCTAGATGCGGAGATATTAGATCTCTGTATTACACAGAACTAACTTTAACAGAAGAGGGCACAATAGCTTGTAGTAGTAAGCTTCTCTCAGTCTAGTCATTCCCTAAACAATAGCTTGTTTCTAAGCTTCTCTCAGTCTAGTCACTCTCAGTCTAGTCATTCCCAAATCAGCTTCTCAGAATAGGACACATAACCCAAGGCCAACTTCTCTCAATCTATTCATTCCCATGAATATAGAGAATAGGACACATAGGACACATAACTTAGCTACACTGATAGTAGCAAAACTCCGACACGACTTCGACCCCGAAAGTTCAACTCGGGAGCGTCACTCATAGTAGCAAAACTCCACACATAACTCAAGGCTTCTATGTCATTTCCAAGAATATAGGGAAATGGACACATAACTTTGCTACACTTATAGTGGCAAAACTCCGACTCGACTCCGACACTGAAAGTTCAACTCGGGAGTGACACTCATAGTAGCAAAACTCCGACACGATTGTCTTGGAAATTTTAAAACTCCGACTCGATTCCGACACCGAAAGTTCAACTCGGGAGTGACACTCATAGTAGCAAAACTCCGACACGATTGTCTTGGAAATTTCAACTCTCGAGTTGGACGCGAGACTCGGTCAAAAAAACTTTGGTAACACTCGGACCCGGAAAATTCAACTCGGGGTTGGACCTGAGACTCGGCCAAAAAAAAACTTTGGCAAGACTTGGACCCGGAAAGTTCAACTCGGGAGTGACCCTCATAGTAGCAAAACTCCGACTCGTCCCGGAAAGTTCAACTCGGGAGTTGGACTCGAGACTCGGCCAAAAAAAAACTTTGGCAAGACTCGGACCCGGAAAGTTCAACTCGGGAGTGACCCTCATAGTAGAAAAACTCCGACTCGTCCCGGAAAGTTCAATCTTGTGTGGGACTCGGGAGGAAAATAAAAATAAAAATAAAAAACATTTCAAAGAAAAATAAAAAAATTAATTTTTATTGAAAAAATAAGTTTTAATTTTGTTTTATATATATTTTTTTAGTGCAAGGGGCTGCCCCCAACAAGCCTATACCATCTCATTATTTCTCATTATTTTTAATCCGTCACGAAGAGTACCATCGGTTACTCGAGATTCATTCAGTGTGGCATGCATTTAAAGGATTTGGAACAAATTCATACCATATTTGTCGAGATTCATTCGGTGTGGCATGCACTTAAAGGATTTGGAACGGATTCATACCATATTTGTCGGTGTGGCATGCATTTAAAGGATTTGGAACAGATTATGACCTTAGCATGACAATTTTAGTTTATAAAATTATAAATAAGTAATATAATGATAAAATAAAACTTAATTTATGAAGTTCAAAAATATTATTAACATTTTACAAAACATTAAAGTTAATAGAGGAAATCACTAGAGGAAATCATCCTAACTAAGTTAGGGAAATCATGAAATCATGGGATGAAATGACTAAATCATTCTAATTAAAAATAATCGTAGTCGGTATAATCGGTGGGTTGGTTGGGAATAAAATTCTAAAATGGGTACCAAAATTTAAGGTAGAGGCAACATTAATTATTTTGGGGAGCTTCATTCATTATTTTGTAGAGGGAATTTGTGGAGTTTTCCTTGGCAGACAAGGGTTTCAGAGTAAAATAAATTATCATTTTTTTAATTTTTTCATTGCAGTGTGGTGGTGTGTATTGGCTGTAATGGTGACGGTGGCAATGACAAGAGGGTGTATTGACGAGAGGGTGTATTGAAGGAGAGAAAATAATGGAAGAAAATATAGGTGCAAGAACTGTGTGACGAGGTTTCAGCATTGGCGGCCTCAAGCCTTTCTTGATCGAGCACTTTCATGATCGAGCACTTTCAAAAATCATGTCATTCTTCATCCAAATCTTCACACCCCACATGACATGCGTGCATTCTGAAGTGGTTCTTATTCTCAAATAAGACGTGGATGATGTATCCATTAGCGAAAGATATATTTTTATTAAAAATAAATTATAATTGAGGGATAAGCATCATCCAAATCTTCACACCCCACATGACATGCGTGCATTCTGAAGTGGTTCTCATTCTCAAATAAGACATGGATGATGTATCCATTAGCGAAAGATATATTTTTATTAAAAATAAATTATAATTGAGGGATAAGCATTCTGAAGGTTTGAGAAGAAAAATTGCACATTCTCTCATTAATATAATAAACAAATATTTCAATGTATTGTTCGAGATGTATCCATTACCAAAAGATATATATTTGTATTAATGAGAGAATTTATATTTATATATATTTGTATTAAAAATAAATTATAATTGAGGGATAAGCATTCTGAAGGTTTCAGAAACAAAGATGCACATTCTCTCATTAATATAATAAATTCAGAAGCAAAGATGCACATTCTCTCATTAATATAATAAACAAATATTTTAGCGTATTGTTTGTAATTTTGTATTGGATGATGCTTTAAGTTGTGGAGCATCATTAGCATAATTATTATTATTTTTAAAATTTTTATTTTTTTTGAGCTAGCCCAGTTTTGACGTCGGGATTGGGAGTTCGTGTCGGACTCAGACTCGGTCTAGGACTTTGTTGGAATCGGCCTAGGACTCTGTTGGAGTCGGCCCTGGACTCAGTTAAGTCTAGAAAAAGAAGATTCGGAGTAGGCTCGGCGCAGTTGAATCCATTTGGACTTGGACTTAGCCTAGTACTCGAGAGTCCAAAAGAGTCTGACTACTATGGTGATACTAAGATATCACTTCAAAAATAGAGTCTGACTACTATGGTGACTTTGAGATCTTACTTTGAAAATAGAGAAAAGGATACTAACTACGTAGTGACATTGAGATATCCTTTTCTCTATTTCCAAAGTGAGATCTCAGTGTCACTATGCAGTTATGTGTCCTTTTATCTATTTTCATCTGAATCCACTTGGACTTAGACTTTCCCTAGTACTCAGGAGTCCAAAAGAGTCTGACTACTATGTTGACACTAAGATATCACTTTAAAAATTGAGTCTGACTACTATGGTGACTTTGAGATATTACTTTGAAAATAGAGAAAAGGATACATAACTACGTAGTGACATTGAGATATCACTTTGAAAATAGATAAAAGGACCCATAACTGCATAGTGACACTGAGATCTCACTTTGAAAATAGAGAATAAAAAACAACTATGATGTTCACACCTATGTAGGGACACTGAGATCACATTTTGAAAATAGAGAAAAGCAAACAACTATGATGTTCAAACTTTGACCTTATTTTAGTCTAGTCTAGTAATTTCAAATAATATAGGGAATTGGCTTATTTCCCTCTATTCATTCCCAATAATATAGAGAATCAGACACATAATTTCCAAGAATAGGGAATTCAAGTAGAAGCGACATTCATTATTCTAGGGGAGCTTCGTGCGTAGCAAGGGTTTCAAAGAATATAGGGAATTGGCTTATTTACCTCTATTCATTCCCAATAATATAGAGAATCAGACACATAATTTCCAATAATAGGGAATTCAAGTAGAAGCAACATTCATTATTCTAGGGGAGCTTCGTGCGTAGCAAGGGTTTCAAAGAGAAATAAATTATCATTTTTTTTTCCATTGTGGCGTGGTGGTGTGTATTGGCTGCAATGGTAACAATGGTAGTGATGAGAGGGTGCATTTAAGGAAAGAAAACAATGGAGAAAATGAAGGTGCAAGAATTGTGTGATGAACTTTCTAGAAGAGGTATCAGCACTAGCGACCTCAAGCCTTCCTTGATCGAATGCCTCTAAAAATCATGCAATTCTTTCCTCGAATTATCACACCCCATAGGACATGCATACGTGCATTCTGAAGCGGTTCTCATTCCCAAAAAATACATGGATGATGTATCCATTAGCGAAAGGTATATTTGTATTAAAATAAATTATAATTGAGGGATAAGCATTCTGTAGGTTTGAGAAGAAAAATTGCACGGTTTTCATAATCCTTTGGAGCTTTAGAACTAAACAAATATTTCAGCATCTTGTTTGTGATCGCACACTAGCCAACGTGGATGCTTAAGTCATGGAGCATCATCAACTCTTAACTGCCCTAGACATAATTTTTATTTTTTTTGAACTTTCATTTTTTGGGCTAGCTGAGTCTTGATGTTGGGACTAGGAAAATCGTGTTAGACTTAGATTCGGCCCAGGACTTGGTTGGACTCATTCGAGTCCAAAAAAAAGGAGTCAGAGGGCTCAACGCGCCAGAGCCCACTCAGACTCGGACTTGGCCGAGTACTCGAGAGTCCAAAAAATTCTGACTACTATGGTGATACTGAGATCTCACTTTGAAAATATTGTCTAACTACTATGGTGACATTGAGATTTGACTCTGAGATTTGACTTTGAAAATAGAGAAAATGACACATAACTGCATAGTGACGCTGAGATCTTACTTTGAAAATGGAGAAAAAGAACACATAATTATGTAGTCACACTGAGATCTCACTTTGAAAATAGAGAATAGCAAATATCTATGATGTTCACACCTGTGTAGTGACACTGAGATCACATTTTGAAATTAGATAAAAGTAAACAACCATGATGTTCACACCTTGAGAATAGAAAATATTAAATTTTGACCTTATTTTAGAGATACATTATCTCAGTAATTGGCTTTTCTCGGTCTATTCATTGCCAATAATATAGGGAATCAGACATGTCACTACTTAGTTAGTGACACTGAGATCTCACTATGAAAATAGAGAAAATCATATAGTTATGATTTTGAGAAAAGAAAAAATCAAACATTGACCTTATTTTGAAGAGATGCATCTCTTCATAAATTTTTGAAATATGATTCTTATATTGATGTGGATGTGGATATATTAAATCAACAGAAGAGGGATATCTACGAGGGAGTCCCATGGAAACGAGAATTCCTTTATATTATTTTTCAAGCATGCTATTTTTTCTAACTTCTTTCTAAAAAAAATAGAATAATATTTTTCTCCCTTTTTATCCTTCTTATCCTTAGGTGTTGTTGAAGACAACTTGTTTTTATAACCAACTTCTTTTATTTATCTAGGCTTGTGGGATTGTGGGTTGATTGAGTCTTTTTTAAGTTAAACCTTGTTCCAAATCCCAATGGCACAAGTTGTGAGAATGTTGTGGGTTGATTTAGTCTTTCTTAAGTTTTACCTTGTTCCAAACCACAATGGCACAAGTTGTGAGAATGTGTGAGAATCTAGAAAGATTTTAGAAAAGGTTATTGATTTTGGCTTTGTACAATCTCAAAGCATTGTTAAGTTTGGCTATTGATTTTGGCTTTGTACAATCACAAAGCATTGTTAAGTTTGACTTCTGATTTTGGCTTTGTACAATCAAAAATCATTGTTAAGTTTTGCTTTATATACCTCCAAACCAAGTTGTGATAATGCTTACAAAGATGTTAGCAAAGGTTTCTGATTTTGGCTTGGTACCATAAAAAAGCATGGTTAATTTTGGCTTCATATACCTTCGAAATGCATATTTTAGCGTATCTTTTCTGGTTTTTTTTGGATCGTGAATTTACCTTCTAAATTCCAAACAATCTACTTTCATAATAAAATCAAAATATACATGAGGAATAAAATCAAATTTCTTGATCGTGAATTTACCTTCTAAATTCCAAACAATCTACTTTCATAATAAAATCAAAATATACATGAGGAATAAAATCAAAACATGCACCCTTTGGTTGTAAGAGTTCATTTTTAACCCATAGTTTTAACATCTAAGTTCAAAGCTAATATTGTTGTTATTTTTATGTCACGCTAATATTGTTGTTATTTTTATGTCACGCTAATATTGTGGTGCAAATCCCAAAATATTAGGGGAATAGATCTTAATACCATACCATTGGCTAGGGACATTCTTGGTGTAGTTAAGGTGTAAAAACATGCGGGTAGATATTATATATAGAGAGAGAATAGATAAATTGATTTATACATTTACATACTTTATACTTTATAGGTTTCTACAGTCTAGCTCGCAATCAAAGACATTATTGAACGAGTGAAATACATTATTACATTATTTAAAAGACATAATATACATTATTTAAAATTAAAATAAATAATTTAAAAGACATAATTCATGTGTCCTAGAGATTATTGAACTAGTGAAATACATAATTTAAAATTAAAATACAATTAAAATAAATAATTTAAAAGATATAATTCATGTCTCCTAGAGATTATTGAACTAGTGAAATACATAATTTAAAATTAAAATACAAAAGACATAATTCTTGCTCGCAATCGAAGACATTATTGAACGAGTGAAATACATTATTACATTATTTAAAAGACATAATATACATTATTTAAAATTTATTTTTATTACATTATTTAAAAGACATAATATGCATTATTTAAAATTAAAATGAATAATTTAAAAGACATAATTCATGTGTCCTAGAGATTATTGAACTAGTGAAATACATAATTTAAAATTAAAATACAAAAGACATAATTCTTGTGTAATTCTTGTGTCCCGTGATATTTTCATGGGCTTCTAAATCCATCGTGATCTTTTTATGGGCTTTTAAAGACATCCTGAATTCTTTCAGGAAAATACATAATCTAACTTTTTATGCCTACCACCTACTTTTTTTTGGTTAGCTTCCTCCTTGCTATACCATGTTGTATCTTTGTACCTTTGTAAGCTAGCATGTGTATTTTTATATTCTTCATGTGCTTTTCTCATTTCAGTACCTTTGTAATATAGCATCTTCCAATACCTTCGTAATCTAGCACGTGTTCTTTTATGTTATTCGTGTGTTTTTCTTCCAATACCTTCGTAATCTAGCACGTGTTCTTTTATGTTATTCGTGTGTTTTTCTTCCAATACCTTCGTAAGCTAGCGCGTGTCTTTCTATATTCTTCGTGTGCTACCTTTGTAAGCTAGCACATGTTCTTTTATGTTTCTCCCAGTACCTTTGTAAGCTAGCACGTGTGCTTCCTCCTTGCTATACCTTGTATCTTTGTACCTTTGTAAGCTAGAACATGTTTTTTTATATTCTTCATGTGCTTTTCTCCTTCATATTCTTCATGTGCTTTTCTCCTTCACTCATACCTTTGGAATCTAGCATGTGTTATCCCAGTACTTTTTAAGCTAGCACGTGTCTTTTTATGTTATTCATGTTTTTTTCTCCTTTTTCAACTTTTTCACTCAGTACCTTTGTAATCTAGCACATGTTCTTTAATGTTATTCGTGTGTTTTCTCCTTTTTCACCCAGTACCTTTGCAAGCTAGCACGTGTCCTTTTATGTTCTTAGTGTGTTTTTCTCCTTTTTTAACCGAACTCAAATATTTTCTTGTAAATACTACAACAATTTCTTTTACATTATGACTGTAGTCTTTTGTAGTTCCTCTACACCTCCATTGGTGTAGCTACTGGTTAGCTACTTCTTCACTTCTTCGCCTTCCACATGCTACCATCAAACCACAAACCCTCCTCTTTTAACAACACTATACCAAAATATTATAGCAGTCCAAAACTCTTTACAGCTGCTCACCTCCCACAATGCTGCCATTAAACCACAAACCCTCCTCTTCTAACAACACTATAGCAAAATATTATAGCAGTCCAAAACTCTTTACAGTGAATTCTTTTTTTTTTTAATGATATTTTCAAACCACAAACCCCTCCTCTTCTAAAAACACTAGCAAAAGATTATAGCAGTCCAAAACTCCTTAGCAACTCATGTAAGGAATTTTTGCTAATGGGATTTTCCCTCTTTATAGCCTTCAAGTGGTCTTATAACAATTGCAGCCTTTCATGGGACTTTTTTAAACTATTTTCCTTCCAACAATGCTCCTTTGCATTGGTAGGATATTTTTTTTTCTACTTTAACTTTCATGCCTGCTACTTACTACTTATATATTTTTAAGATTGTCAACTATTACTCATATGTGTTCAATAATTTTTTAACTTTTAACTTTTATTTTCCTATGCTTTTTTATGAGTAATACTTCTTATACACATCCACTCGGGGATTGAACCCAGGTCACATCACCGATGATCCAAGTGGCGTCCATTTTGATTCTTTTTAACTCTTCTCACTCTTCTCTTATTTTCCTTCTATAATACCAACAATGCTCCACTTTTCTTGTTCTTCTTTATTTTCATGGCTCCTCTCTATCGAAACCTCTTTTAACGGAAATCGACCGATCCCTCTTTTAACGAAAATCGACCGATCTCACATTGTCTCTACAGGCTGCAAGGTTCATGTTTGACCCCATCCTGAAGGTGGATGCTTCACGTGGAGGAGACTGGATTCTCTCAGCCACCTCTCCTCCTTTAGCGAATTTCCATTATTTGGTAAAGAGGTTCCAGGCCTTAGTACCGAGCATCTTTTAACGGAAATCGACCGATCTCACATTGTCTCTACAGGCTGCAAGGTTCATGTTTGACCCCATCCTGAAGGTGGATGCTTCACGTGGAGGAGACTGGATTCTCTCAGCCACCTCTCCTCCTTTAGCGAATTTCCGTTATTTGGTAAAGAGGTTCCAGGCCTTAGTACCGAGCATCGTAGGATTTTTTTTTCTAGCTTAACTTTCGTGATCCTATGTGTTTTAATATTGTACCTTTATAAAGTTGTGTCGTGCTAAGCTACCATGTGTATGTTTTTCACGTAGACCCAAAAAATGAAGCCATTATAGATTGTCTTGCAACCACGAATGTCATCGAGGTGTGATGTTTTATGGGTATGGTAAGTTATTATAGACTTTTTGTAAAAGGGTTTTCACAAATTGCCTATCCAATAGCTAATATCCAAAGAAAGGGAAAATCCAAAGAAAGGGAAAAATGGACTGGTCAATGTGAAGAGGCCTTCCCAAGTCAATGTGAAGAGGCCTTCAAAACTTTGAAAAATGCACTGGTCAATGTGAAGAGGCCTTCAAAACTTTGAAAAATGGACTGGTCAATGTGAAGAGGCCTTCAAAACTTTGAAGATGAAATTAACAAAGCACCCTAATTCTTAAAATTTCATATTCCTGTAAGAAATTCACAATTTGTACTGATGCTTCTATCGAAATTCACAATTTGTACTGATGCTTCTATCAAAGGGTTGGGAGGAGTCTTTACTCAAGATGAAGCAATTATAGCATATAAGTCTCAAAATTTGAAGAAGCACGAGGTAAAATATGCTACACATGATTTAGAACTGGTGGAAGTAGTACATCCTCTCATGATATGGAGGAATTATTTAGAATCGGTGGAATTAGTACATGCTCTCATGATATGGAGGCATTATTTGATTGGGAAACCCTTTGAACTTAAGACTGATTATCAAAGTCTTGTGTATATCTTTACACAATCTCTACTAAATGCCAAAATTTCTGGTAGAATATGACTTTGGTATAGAATATAATAGAATATATTAAGGGGAGGACTTTGGCATAGAATATAATAGAATATATTAAGGGGAGGGAAAATAAGATAGTGGACGCCTTGACTAGAAGAGGGCATATAGCCGCTATTTCATAATATCAGTATGATCTAATTGGCCAAGTTAAAGAATTGCAACAAAGAGATGACTTTTGCAATAAATGTCAAGCTCAGGTCATAAAATATGATTTGTTCACATCATGTTAGCACATGTTGGATGCGTAATCAACTTCAAACTTGGTGTAATTTGAAGCTTTATTTTTGCTGAAAGAACACATCTCAAGCTTCTTAGTAGTGATGCATCAGTAATTTGCATTGATCGCAACATTGCTCGACCTCCAACATCTCAGACAATGTTGCGACCTCCAACATCTCAGACAATGTTCTTGTAGGATCAGAATGACTCAGGAATGAATAGATACTACTACTAAAATTAATGGATTCTACTACTAAACATGCAATTATGCTACTATGCAGCAAAATTCAATCCATCCCTTTGCAACCAAATCATTTATAAAAAGATGCAAATACTCAACCAAAGAAAGAATAGCCAGTAATCCTTTCTTGTACTGTTTTAAAACATATATATATATATATATATATATATATATATATATATATATATATATATATATGTATATATATATATATATATATATGATAACCTTTAGGGTCAACAAATTTTTAGAAAATAAAATAGTTACAATCCAATCACATCGGACACAATTGAATGGTTGCAATTTGATCTGGTATACATGGTACACTCGTTGTCTACTAGCTCTAGACAATGCATTTTTTAGGCAACCTGATAACTAATTATGAACAAATGATTTCAACCATACTCGGTTATGTTATAATCAACCATTGCTTAATTCAGTAAATAAAATTTCAATCTAAAACAATATAAAACAACCAAATTTCAATGTATAAAACAACTAGCATTCCGGAGGCATGAGATGTTTAATTCTCATTTTATATCAACACTAATCAACAAACATTCCAGAAGCATATAAGCATAGTATATTTAATCAAAACATACACAAGCAAGCAATTTTAAGGAATCCGACCTAAAAATACTTCGTCGAATCACTTTGAAACTCTCATGTATCAAGCATAACCCATTCATATAAGCATAGTATATTTAAATAAAACATAAAACATACACAAGCAAGAAAGTTGTGTCGTGATCCTATGTTTTTTAATATTGTACCTTTATAAAGTTGTGTCGTGCTAAGCTACCATGTGTATGTTTTTCACGTAGACCCAAAAAATGAAGCCATTATAGATTGTCTTGCAACCACGAGTGTCATCGAGGTGCGATGTTTTATGGGTATGGTAAGTTATTATAGATTTTTTGTAAAAGGGTTTTCACAAATTGCCTATCCAATAGCTAATCTCCAAAGAAAGGGAAAATCCAATGAAAGGGAAAAATGGACTGGTCAATGTGAAGAGGCCTTCCCAAGTCAATGTGAAGAGGCCTTCAAAACTTTGAAAAATGCACTCTTCAATGTGAAGAGGTTTTTTCTAGCTTAACTTTCATGATCATATGTGTTTTAATATTGTACCTTTATAAAGTTGTGTCATGCTAAGCTACCATGTGTATGTTTTTCACGTAGATCCAAAAAATGAAGCCATTATAGATTGTCTTGCAACCACGAATGTCATCGAGGTGCGATGTTTTATGGGTATGGTAAGTTATTATAGACTTTTTGTAAAAGGGTTTTCACAAATTGCCTATCCAATAGCTAATCTCCAAAGAAAGGGAAAATCCAAAGAAAGGGAAAAATGGACTGGTCAATGTGAAGAGGCCTTCCCAAGTCAATGTGAAGAGGCCTTCAAAACTTTGAAAAATGCACTGGTCAATGTGAAGAGGCCTTCAAAACATTGAAAAATGGATTGGTCAATGTGAAGAGGCCTTCAAAACTTTGAAGATGAAATTAAAAAAACACCCTAATTCTTAAAATTTCATATTCCTGTAAGAAATTCACAATTTGTACTGATGCTTCTATCGAAATTCACAATTTGTACTGATGCTTCTATCAAAGGGTTGGGAGGAGTCTTTACTCAAGATGAAGCAATTATAGCATATAAGTCTCAGAATTTGAAGAAGCACGAGGTAAAATATGCTACACATGATTTAGAATTGGTGGAAGTAGTACATCCTCTCATGATATGGAGGAATTATTTAGAATCGGTGGAATTAGTACATGCTCTCATGATATGGAGGCATTATTTGATTGGGAAACCCTTTGAACTTAAGACTGATTATCAAAGTCTTGTGTATATCTTTACACAATCTCTACTAAATGCCAAAATTTTTGGTAGAATATGACTTTGGCATAGAATATAATAGAATATATTAAGGGGAGGACTTTGGCATAGAATATAATAGAATATATTAAGGGGAGGGAAAATAAGATAGTGGACGCCTTGACTAGAAGAGGGCATATAGCCGCAATTTCATAATATCAGTATGATCTAATTGGCCAAGTTAAAGAATTGCAACAAAGAGATGACTTTTGCAATAAATGTCAAGCTCAGGTCATAAAATATGATTTGTTCACATCATGTTAGCACACGTTGGATGCGTAATCAACTTCAAACTTGGTGTAATTTGAAGCTTTATTTTTGTTGAAAGAATGCATCTCAAGCTTCTTAGTAGTGATGCATCAGTAATTTGCATTGATCGCAACATTGCTCGACCTCCAACATCTCAGACAATGTTGCAACCTCCAACATCTCAAACAATGTTCTTGTAGACACCAAAACAGCACCAATCCGATTATGTGACTGCAAACACTTATCGCTTTGGCAAACACAGCCCCCAGGGCAGCCCTCAGAGGTTAAACAGTGGTCTTAACCACTTTCATAGCAATTTTGTAAGGTCAAGAAGCAATTTGGCACACTTGGAAACTTTGCCCAGTACTCGTCTCACCCCGGGACGAATTCAAAATAGAATCCGTCCCACCCCAGGACGAATTCTAAATCCGTCCTTGGGTGGGACGAATTCTAAGCTTAACGGGCAAAAAGGCAAATGGTGCCAAGTGGCAGCCCAGAACAGTCAGTTAAGGGCTCCTACCTTGCACGCATGTGTAAGTGGACAGAGGGGCCGTTAGAGGAGTCGTTACAAGAAGCATTTATCAAAGTTCAAGTCAATTGAGGACTCCCCTCCCTCATGGGAAGACAAGACTGCCACATGGCGCCTATGGCCAACACTTGGCTTTTGTGCTTCCCTCCCAAAAGATACCCCTTGGGTCTATAAAAGGTGGGACTTTTCTCACCCAAAAGATACAGGTTGAAGGAGTGTTCAAGCAACGAAGTGCTACCGAATTGAAGACTCACTTGCATCTCCCTTTGTTCACCTTCCTACATCCATCAATCTCTTTTGCAAGGGAGGTTGTTGGGTGGCCTTTGGAAGCTCGAACCTTACTCAAATCCGACGCATGGACATCTGAACCTACCAATTCGCCGACCCCCAATCCTAAAAGGTTTTGGGCCCATCCCCGGTGGATTGGCTCCAAAGTCGAGGGCCAACGGTGGGAGGCCCACTTGGGCACCCCCGCACCTCCCAAGTCCTAATTTTAGTTTTTTGAGCACTTTAGATTATTTTTTAGATTGCATTCTGTGTTACTAGGTCTGATTAGTCCATAATTGAAATTTTGTAACTTTTGGTCAGATTTTAGGGTGTTTTGTATTGCTTTGTCGTTTCGCTAACTTGCAGGTGTCAAGGTCAAATTCCCGAGGGTGGAGGCAAAATTGGGAAAATCCGACCATCTGGGTCGTCCCAAAATGGCCCCAATTACCTAACCCCCTTGTTTGCAGGGAGTTTTGCGAGGTCCCGGGATCCGACATTGGAGCGACGACGGGTCGGTTTCTCCTACTCAGAATAATTCGTCCCACCCAGGGACGAATTACAGTCAGAATTCGTCCTGCCCAGGGACGAATTCCAGTTTAAGGTGGATTGGCCAATTGCCTCAGTGGTAGTGGCCTTATGGTAACTTTTCTTACCTTCTGTCATGTTTTGAAGCAATTTGGATTCACTGTTTTCACTGTTTCAGGAAAATACTCATATGCATATTTTGTTAGTTTTAGAGAGCAAACGCTTTTCATTTGCAGCAGGTGCTACTAACATCTTGGTCATTTCTTTGTTCGTAGGAAAAGTAGTAGAGGCGAAGAACTCATCGACATCAGCGGCGGCATCATCCTGGCCCGCCCATTGCAATCGTGGGCACGCAAAAAGAGGAATCATTCAGTGATTGTAATCAAACCCTATTTGCGCTCCTAGCCCCTGAAAAGGGAGGAGGCATTATTGTAACAGAGATCAAAGGAAATCAATGAAAGGGCTGTGTTTTTCTTTATCTGATTGTGTCTCTTCCAACATGTCTCTTTTTCGTTTCATGCAATTTACATCTCTAGGACTTAAGCGTGCTTAATTTTTGAATGCAATTGCACTTGGTGTTTCCTTTAATCGAAATCTCGTGCTTTCAGTGGCGATCACGGTGGGACTCTGTTCCCTGGTTTTTGAAATCACAGAAACTGATCAAAGTTTTGTGTTTGTGCTTGATAGGTACATTTTTTTTTATTGCAGACTGTTATTCGTCTCTGACAGGGACGAATCCTTTTATGCAATTCATCTGACCCTGAGACGAATTCAAATTCGTCTCTGGGAGGGACGAATTCTGTTCTGCAATTCGTCTCCCAGAGGGACGAATTCCTGTCTGCGGATTTTCAGAGCAGAAATTCAGAGACAACAGGAGCAGGCAGAGAAGAGGTAGGGATTTTTATTATCTCTGTTAAAATTTTTTGTTTCTGTTTTTGTTTCTTTAATTGTTTTCATTTAATCTTGCATTGCATTAGGAAAATTCATGTATGCTAGTTTCATTTTGTTGGATAAAACGAATCCCACACACATCATGAAACAACTTTAAACCAAGGAGCTGGTCGTAAGACCCCAGCCCTTGATCAAGACCATTGGTGGATTTAATCACCACCTTGGCTTGATTTGCATCTATTTCCCGATTGTCAACTATTGTTAGGCATAAATCCTGACGAAGACAGACCGAGCGTAGCTGGGGTGATTCCCATGCGCGCGAGGATAAGTTTTCTATGGTAGGTTCCATTAACAGGACAATCCCCCTTTCGTATCGCCTACGTACCATGTACCTTCTGCTCTCACGTACCTATAGTCTCCCTCTCGTAAGGGCGGGTATATAGAGAGGTTGGTATATCGGCCTGGCTGGTATATTGAAGGGGCGACATTTTTGGAGTTATAAGAGCCTACATGATGCATTTAAACATTCTACAAAACCTACAAAAACAAAACATCAAAATGCACTAAACTAGTCTAGGGCACACCAAGAATCCTTAAAAGAGATAATCACGGTTTTGTGAACGTGTGTGCTTAATTCTGCTTAGTGTAGACAAAAAAAAAAAGAGAAAATCATAAAACGAGATAAAAACTTATTTAGATAGCATAGAAGCACCACAATGGTGTACACCCGCAGTCAAGCCCAATCAAGGGCAGAAGCTCCGGAAGGTACACAAAAAGCAGGTGCAAGTTGCCTTCACTTCAGTCCTGAGGATTTGGTTATACCGCCTTATCGGTCTAACCTATAAAAGAATCCAATTCAGAATCCTCGGTGGGGTATGCTTATTCAAAGCAGCCCCTTTCGGGAAGATGCCTTACATGTAGACCTTGACATAAATAGAGAATGACCTCTTGAAGCTAGGCATGAGTGGCCACCGTGCGATGAAGCGCTAAATAGGCACACTGTCCATTTGGAGGGGCAACGTGGATATGGCATCCCTTCTTTACCTATCATCAGAACAGAGAGACCAAATCCGGAGCACAGGGCTCCTTACATAGGGCGACCTAACTCCGCTCATCCCATTTACACCCATGAAAGGGAGTATGAGGAAAACCATCGCATTCCTCGAGAGCAACAAACAATGCGGGAACCTTGCATTTCCGCACCAGCAGGATATCATGATCACCCCTTGAGGCCAGAACCTCGAGCACATACCGCCTACCTCGACAGAGGGAAGCGACCCCTTGAGATTTTAGAGCATCAAAATCGAGGTAAACCCATAGGAGGAACATTTGAAACTTCTGAAAAAAATAGGGTAGAACAAATTGATCCGACTGTCGCCAGATATACCACCCGTCAAGCCCAAATCATGCGGCTTAAACAATGTCAGCAAGAGATAGAGTATCAATACCGCTTGGATAAAGAACGCATGCAACGCGAAGCGAATGAGTTACGCTATGAAATACCTGAGAGGGGGCCAACCCCTCGCATCCAAAGAGCTGAATAGTATGAGAGGTGTAATCCGTTGGCGCAAGATAGGTCTCCACGACCTCGTCAAGCTCTGCCTCCAAGACCCCATAGATTCGAGAGGGAGGCAACTCCCCGAAACAATGATGGGTACCTTCAGCAAGAACTTGATCAAGGTCATAGGTTTCGCCTTGAGACTCCTCAAGAATTTTACGAGGAGTATGAACCAGAAGAGGAGTATATCGAAACTCCCCATCAAGGCGGGGAAGGATGCCATTCGGCCACCCCTCTATAGGCCTCCAGTTTACCGTAACTTGCAACAAGAGCGAACAAGAGAGGAAGAAATAAAATCTTCCGATGCATACCAAGCGCTATTGGAGCGTTTAGAGTCGGTGGAGACAAAAGCTGCTTGGCATCAAAAACCCACATTACGTCTACTCCGCAATAATATGGTGCATCCCTCAGTGCCTACACCTCTTTACCCCGAACACTTCAAGTTGCCTCAATTGGCAGTTTTTAAAGGTGAAGAGGACGCAAAGGAACATGTTACACGGTTTCTAAGCCAATGCTTCGGCATTCAAGATAATGACGCATTATTACTTAGAACATTCATAACCACATTCGTAGGCCCTACCTCGAATTGGTTCACACAGCTGCCCAAACACAGCATAAGTAGCTTAGATCAGCTAGTAGATGCGTTTCTTGAACGTTTCACCTTCAACACAAGGAAGAAGGCATCACTTAGTGATCTTGCTAGCCTTAAACAATTTGAGGAGGAAACAATGGCAACGTATGGGAACCGATGGAGAGCTTTGCTTTCTAAGTTACCCTACCATCCTCCCATGTCGGACCTCACGCAAATGTTCACGAAAAGTTGTTTAAAATCAATCTCTGGTCTATTGTTGCTGCGACAATACGACAGCTTAGAAGAAGCTTTGGTGCAAGCCAGAGTCATAGAAGATATAAAGATAGGCGAAGGCGCAATTGCCAAGCCTAAGAAGAAAGAGTGGAATAAAACCACTAAAACTGGGACAACGCAACCACAACACGTTGCAGTCAACCAAGTTGTGATAAATGTCCCCGTGCCTGTGTAAGAAATGCAGCCTCAAAAGGCTAACTACTAGGCAGTGCCTCCTGCTTACGAAAGAGATAACAGAAGAAAGGAGCAGTATCAGTAGCATCGCCCTAGGCGACAATTCACCTCGTATGCGGAGTCTAGAGACTCCTTATTTGACCGCTTGTCAGCGGCAAATTTAGTTACTCTGCTAGAAATCCAAATTTTTGACCCTAACGTTCCCAAGCCTAGGGGGTATAGGGAGGAATTGTATTGCAGATTTCATAGACGCAAAGGACATGACCTAAATGGGTGCTGGAAATTCAAAGAACTAGTCCAGGATTTGATCGACAACCGAACATCGGTCGTGGACAAATAAATGAGGTGCGACAAGATCTTCCCACACAAGGATTTGTGGGAATGATTAGCATTGTAACAAGGAACAGAAAATACCCAGCAGTTGCCCCCGAGGTACCTGCGAGGGAAGTTCCATCGAAATCACAGCCTCAACAACGCCCAACGCAGTTACCTCCGCCTAGACTCGAGGTCACGATACGAACCAAACTCACGCAGAGTTTGCGGACCACGTCGGCTAGGCTGTCCATCTACGAGCTTATTCAACAATCGGCTCCACATAGAGAAGCTCTTATGGACATCTTAAAAGCCATTGAAGTACAACCCCACGAAGCTAATTCTTTCAACGCCTTCGTGGGACATGTGAAACAATGTACGGAGCCTGTCATCACATTCAAAGAAAATGAGGTCAAAAAAATATTGAATGACATGCCGGATCCACCCCTGCACGTTATCGCGCGGGTCAACGGGATCTCGTACAAGAGAGTGCTAATTGATACTGGCTCGTCCAGTAAAATCATAACCACTGCAGCGTTAAAGCATTTAAAACTGCCAGCCTCTCACATCACAGCTTCCACGTACACACTGCGAGCTTTTAACGATGCAATTTGCTCGACGATCGGCACGGTTGTTCCGCCTATACGGGTAGGACAAAAGTCAATACCCACACTGTGCCATGTGTTGGAAGGCGAAATGGCTTATAACATACTGTTAGGGCGGCCTTGGATCAGGGACATGAAGTGTGTCCCCTCGATCGCACACCAATGCTTGAAGTATGCCTATGAAGGGCAAATACATGTAGTCCCAATGGACTTAGAGCCCTTCAAGTATTGCAATGCGGTACAATTCATACCTCAATCGACCCTCCCATCAACGCATTTGGATTTTCAATTAAACCCATCTAAATAGGGTACGATACCGCAGGCACCACTGGTGGCCAATAAGGCAACATCCCAGCCAGGTGAGACGTCATCATTGGCTCCTTCATCATCAACGCCACCTATCGTGGCCCAACAGAAGGACAAGGGAAATCAAATCATGGAGGAGGTTAAGCCTCTAGAAGAGGGGTTGCCCACGATCTCAACAATATCAACAGAGGAAGTGCCCAACGCAACGGAAACCAAGATTCCTGAACAACCAAACATGGAATGGACTCAGGAAGGACTACCGTTTCCTCCTACCCAATCATCAAAAATCACTGTTGATATGGCCAGTACAGGCCTAGGAGAGTACATAGTGCAAAATGTTGTGGCAACCCCCACACTGGAGTCAGTACAAGACATGGGAAGACCTCGCCTTCCCATTGGAACAATCGTCCCTCTAGGCTACCCACCGAACCAAATGAATTTTGTGTATGGGGGCCTTGATCATGGTTCTGAACCATGCGAACAAAAGAAAATAGATGAAGAACCTTTTGTCGAAAACATCAATTATCTGTCGAACCCAGAATTTGCCCTAAAATATCTTGAACAATGCAATTGGCATGGGTATGGGCTAGGCAGATATGAGCAAGGGATGCGGATCCTTTGCCAACCAAGGTATCAGATGCCATATGACAAGTCGGGGGTAGGATTCAACCATCCCCTGCCATTAGACATCTTGGTTGAAAACATGCAAGGCCTAGAAATAGGCAACAGGGGGGGATTGGCACAAGACCTATACGCCAATCCAAACACAGAATACACATTGGGGGATTATCTCCCATGGTCTACAAACACCCCTGGTAACAACAATAATCCCTCTCCTTTGCTAGAGAGAGGTGAAAGTTCAGAAAGCAATCATCAAAGAGAACAACAACGGCTTCCAGACATTTTTCTGAAACTGTTCCCCTTAGAGGTTCCAGACGAAATAACACAGTCTCAAAAGAATCAGGTCCCTCCACTAAGAGTGGAACAACCACAATGGGACCAGATTAATTCACTGGAACAAGAAGAGTCCTCAATGTCGCAAGCAACGGATGCTGAAGAGGATGAACAATTTTGGATCTATGAAAGCGATTCAGAAGACGAAACTAAAATGGACTATCTCAGACATGCGCGACGACATCACCGCGCTCTAACACATGAAGATCTAATGGGACAAATGGGTATACGGTTAGGACATGAATGGCACATAGACCCAACGAGGTGGGACCAAGTGTTAGGCCTATGGCTCCAAATTCAAGATGAGCATCGTCCACCTCAAGATCCCATTAGGACAACAGTACCGAGGGAAGACCCCGCCTTCCTTTTCGCACATAGAGACGAATTTGCACCCAGAGAGGATCCATTCGTGCCTGTTCTCGTAGAGCCAGATCCAGAGTATAGGGAACGTCTAAAAAAATCAAGTCATCACACCCGTGGTTCTGGAGACCAAATTCATTCCATCCACATGATCTCCATTGATTTGACCACACCCATCCGCAATCCGACCGATCCATTACGGTCATTGCATCTAAACATGGATGCCATCGACTGGGATCGCATCAATTCACCATTGTCACCATCAGAGTACTGGCCTTTCGGTGAAATGCTTCATTTTACCTCAAGGACAACTCAAGATATTTTTCAAGCTGAAGAGGGACCCGAGGTCCCAAACGCAAATCTTAACTCAGCTGATGATATCCATTTAATCCCAACTCCACATCAGTTGGAGGACGGATCTCACATGTCAGTCGAAGAGACGACTGACATAGACATCGGCACAGATCCAATGAATCCACGGATTCTCAAGCTGGGGGTAAGCCTTTCCCCCGAAGAGCAAGCCGAATACATTGCCCTTCTTAAAGAAAAGAAGGAGGTTTTTGCATGGTCATACAAAGATATGCCAGGACTAGACCCACAGCTAGTCATGCACAATTTAACGCTTGATCCGAAAATCAAGCCAGTAAAGCAAAAACTAAGAAATATGCACCCAACAGTGGCCTTGATGGTCAAAGACGAATTGCAAAAGCTATTGGATGGTTTCTCAGGATACAATCAAATTCGTATCAATCCTGAAGACCAACTCAAAATGGCATTCACAACGCCTTGGGGGACATTTTGTTATAAGGTCATGCCTTTTGGCCTTAAAAACGTTGGCGCTACATACCAACGTGCTATGACGTATATCTTCCACGATTACATGCACAAAACTTTGGAAGATTACATGGATGATTTGTTAGCCAAGTCTATCTTGCGCTTAGATCATCTCGGTGAATTAAGCAAGATTCTCGATCGCCGCATAGAGCATAAGGTCAGACTGAATCCCAAGAAGTGCATGTTCGGCGTCACATCTAGAAAACTCTTGGGTTTTATAGTCTCCAAGAGAGGCATCGAAGTGGACCCAAAAAAAGTCAAGGCAATCCTTGAAATGGCTCCCCCAACCACTATCAAGCAGCTCAAAAGTCTGCAAGGAAATGTCACGTCGATTAAACACTTCATAGCGCAATTATCTGACAAATGCCGACCAATGAACAAACTATTGCACAAAGGGGTCACATTTCATTGGTATGACGAGTTCCAGTCAGCCTTTGACGAAATCAAACAATACTTGGCTTCGCCGCCGATTGGCACCGCCTAGACCAGTGTGCCGTTCTACTTATACATCTCGGCTGCGAGGTGGCACTTGGTGCAATGCTAGCCCAAAAGAATGAACTTCACAAAGAACAGGCTACTTACTATCTTAGCCGCACCCCGGTCGATTACAAACTTAACTATGCATACGTTGAAAAACTCGCTGGCAGTGGTGTTTGCTACCAAAAGGCTACGCCACTACATGTTGAGCAACACTACGTATGTTGTGTCTAAGGAGAATCCATTGCGATACATGATGAGTCGCACTTATCATAGTAGCCGCACGACGAAATGGATCATGTTGTTGACGGAATTTTACATTGAGTTTATTGGGCAAAAATCTATAAAATGACAAGTCATAGCCGATCAACTAGCAGAGGCTCCTCTTGAAGATGATCAGCCTCTGGTCATAGAACTACTCGATGATGAGGTCTTCCATGTCTCAGAATCGCCAGATTCTGAAGAGCCTGAGTCTCAGGCCGACATAACCTTATTTTTTGATGGTTCTAAATGCGAGCAAGGTGGTGGCGCAGGAATTGTATTCTTCACACCGCAGGGCGCTCCAATGCCCTTGTCATTTAAATTAAACTTCCAGTGCACCAACAACAATGCCGAATATGAATCCTTGCTTCTAGGTCTTCAGACAGCAATCGCCATGAACATCAAAATATTGAACATCTTTGGCGATTCGCTGTTAATCGTCAATCAAGTCAAAGGGGTATATCAATGCAAATGCCCAGTTCTGAAGGCCTATAAAGCCCTCATGGATAAATTCCTAGAAAAACTTGAGTGGTATGACATCGAGGCACTCCCTCGATCATCGAATAATTTTGCGGACACAATGGCCTCCTTAGGGTCACTAATCCTACAAGACATTTTTGGTGATATAACAACCATTCAGGTCAAAACCTTATCGCAACCCATGATGATGCGCGCAAGCTCAGACTTGACGCCAGGAATCCACATGATCCAGATCGAACCATCTTTGGATAAGTTCTTTCGAATCCGAGACTATCTGAAACATGCCAACTGGGGGTCTTTATTCTCCCCCACTCCCATTTATAGCAACACAACGCTATTCTTACAAGTTCTATCCCAATCAGCATTTGTTAGGGAAGAACTCCAAAATGGATTGGCTGTTCAAACTATCGAGGTATCCGATCAACAGGATTGGTATTTACCCATAAGAGACTACCTCAAGTTAGGTAATCTACCCTTTGGATTGACGCAAGCCGCAAAATGAACATTCAAACAAAAAGCGGAAAAATATGTCTTGATAGGAGACATTTTGTATCTTCGTAGCTACAACGGAATTCTTCTTCGTTGCTTGGACCAGCAAGAGTCCACTTGGGCAGTCACCCAAGAGCATGACGGTGCATGTGGCGGCTACTTCAGTGGTATGGCCATTGCAAAGCACATTCTTCGCATGGGCTATTATTGGCCATCTTTAGAGCGAGATTGCTGTGCGTATGTCAAGAGGTGTGTAAATGTCAACATCATGCCAATCTGATGCATGCACCTTCCCAGGCCCTACAAACAGTCCAGTCTGCTTGGCCATTTTCACAGTGGGGCCTCGATCTAATAGAAAAGATCTCCCCTGCATCGTCAGGTCGTCACACGTTTATCATAACGGCCACGGAATATTTTACCAAATGGGTGGAAGCAATTCCGTTAACCTCTACGACAGGACCCCGCATTGCGGAGTTCATTTTGCATTACATCATATGTCGTTTTGGTATTCCATCCAAAATAATCTCGGATAATGGGCCATCATTCAAGAACAAAGACGTGCGTGCTTTAACCACAAAGTACAAAATTCAACACGACTTTTCAACACCCTATTATCCGCAAGCAAATGGGCAAGCAGAGGTGTCAAACAAAACGCTAGTCGCCATCCTTAAAAAGACCGTCGCAGACAGTCATAAGGATTAGCACATACAAATCCCACTTGCCCTTTGGGCCTATCACACTAGCATTCGAACGCCCACTGGGGCAACTCCGTTTTCACTAGTGTATGGCTCAGAGGCAGTAATGCCTCTCGAGTTGGAAATTCCTTCCCTCTGCATATCAATGCAAGAATTCATCGATGATGACACTGCATGGCAGGCCCGGTTAGACCAGCTTACGTTGCTTGACGAAAGACGCGTTAATGCTCTCGAGCACTTACGTATCTATCAAGAGCGGCTTAAGAGAGCTTACAACATGAAAGTTCACCTAAGAGACTTTCGGGTTGGTGATCTGGTTTTGAAGGAAAACCAACAAAACTCTAATTTGCCGTCCCATATGAGGGACAAATTCGTGGAAAATTGGCTAGGTCCTTATGTCATTGATAGCAAAATAGGACCAGGAACGTACAGGCTAGCTTCTCTTGATGGTATCAAGGAAACATAACCCTTGAATATCAGTCATTTGCGACCATTTCATATCTAAGAAAGCCATGTACCAAAAAAAAAAAAAATTCAACAAAAACAAACAAACAAAAAACTCCAAGGATTATCACAATCTCTTGGTCAACCCAAAAAGCTCCAAGGATTATCGCAATCTCTTGGTCACCCAAAAAGCTCCAAGGATTATCGCAATCTCTTGGTCAACACAAAAAGCTCCAAAGATTATCGCAATCTCTTGGTCAACCCAAAAAGCTCCAAGGATTATCACAATCTCTTGGTCACCCAAAAAGCTCCAAGGATTATCGCAATCTCTTGGTCAATACAAAAAGCTCCAAGGATTATTGCAATCTCTTGGTCAACCCAAAAAGCTCCAAGGATTATCGCAATCTCTTGGTCACCAAAAAGCTCCAAGGATTATCGCAATATCTTGGTCAACCCAAAAAGCTCCAAGGATTATCGCAATCTCTTGGTCAAACAATCAAGAAATTCAACAAAAACAAAACAACAAAAATTATCAAAACAAAAAAGATTTGCATCTCAATTCTAGGCATACTCGAATTCATCAAAATCAACAAAAACACCATGCATAAATTTTACCACACTACAGTCAGTGGTCTGGGAATGTACTAAGAGTTTCAGTAATTCAGTCATCATTTTCCTCTTCAGCCATGTAGTGTACCAAGTCGAACGGATTTTACAAAGGTAGAGTCATACTTAAAATACACCTCGTTATGTAACATCCCAACACAAATCAAACATTAAAATTCCCAAAATTGTGTGAACGAAAGACGAAACCTGCAAAATAATCTGTCACCACAAGAGAAACGGTTATCTTGCTCATCCCCCTGTGCGAATGACCCCTAGAATGCTGAGAGTTGGCAAAAGGACAAGCTTCCTCCCTACCCAATTCCCTAAGAATCCCTAAAGTTCTCAATAGTTGCAAAACACAAAAATTTGCAAAATGTCAAAACTCAAAAATTTGACAAACTATAGTGCACACATCAAAAGGCACAAACAACGGTGATTTTCGTCACTCCATATCCCCAATCCCTTGCTCAAAAGAAAAATCAATCAAAATAAACAGTGATCTTATCACTACAAAAGAGCAAGTATCCCAATACAATTGAAAAAAAGAAGGGAGTTGACCTTGAATCCCTAGAACTCTCGAAGATTCCGTAGGTCATAAGGCAAGCTTCAATACCAATTCGATAACAGAAGTAAACCTCCCGCATGACGATATATCTGTCACATTAACTTGCGTACAGATCAATGTTTGCATGTGGATGAGCTAGCTTATGACATCCTGGATTACATCGCAGATTAATCTTAGTACATACAAAAAAGGAATTCGTGGAGCTAATTAGGTGATCCTCGGTACAGAGTTCGGTTGAAAGCCCATCTGGCACTGGCGGTATCCTAACAAATACCACTAAATGAACTCAATTGCACACACAGGGATGTTAAATAGCTCGGTAAAAAACAAGTTTGATTCATACCTTGTTCAAAAGTCTTGTAAGATAAAGTACAGTCATGGATAGTGAGTTAAAACTGTCTGAATCTCAGAAAATCTTACATTCATCCCAAAACCATCTGCGCTACATATCATCCTTATGATACCATCAAAAAAATACAAAAAAAGCAAAGAAAAACCAGATAAATAAAAATTTTCTTAAACAACCTACAGTGCAATCACCACAAATATCATTCATCCATTTTGCATATCACATAGACATCTAAAAAAATTCAATTCATCATAACATCTGCATTCATCAAATAAATAAACATGCATAACAAAAATCACATCATCAAATGTACAAATACAAAAATAAAACCGGTATATATATATATATATATATCGTCAAAAAGATGCCCGCAGGCTACAAAACAGGTCCTCAGACCCCGCAATCATATCCAAAACCCAAACTAAGGCGTCGGACACCATGATCACGTAGGATCGGTGCGACAGGAACTACCCCCCGTGGTGTGGGTCCTACGAGACCCTACAGGGCGGCTACTGCTAGCCCCCGCATCATGCCTACTACCACCCCCCTCATCTAACCACCTGCGGTGAGATGATGTTGACTTCTCAGTCAGACTATCCCTCGTCCGTCGAGAAGATCTGTTGATCGAAGGCTCAGGGAGCCGCCCGCCAAGGCGGATGACCTCCCTCTCCAAGTCTATCCAGTACAGACACCACTCTGCCTCCCGTCGATGATAGATAGACAATGCATCATCGCGCTACGCCAAAAATCTATCCTGCTCTACAAACTGAGCCCACAGAAGATCCCTCTCTAGATCTCGCATCCGTAGCAGCTCTGTAAGCCATGCAACCTCATCGCCTACATCCGACCCCACCCCCTCCGTATCTGCCGGACGCATAGGACTCACGGGGACGATGGCTCGCTCGAGCTCCAAGCTGCTCCTCCACATCCCGCATGTCCGGTTGCTCCGGAACACCCAAGTCCACATCCTCATCTCCCACATCCACCATGTTTGCATCATCCAACGGCCCTCCCCAATCACCCCTTGCTGCCTCAGCATCCTCCACTGCCGCCTCCGCGCCTCCCAGTGGACCCTCACCTCTCCAGCGCCGCAAAACCCACCACGAGTCATACTCAGTGGTAGTACCTACGTCATCCACATCCAACACTTCAATAACCACATCCGACTCCTTGCCCAATGGCACGAGGACAGGCGGCTCCAAATCCCTCTCATCTCCCTAATGTCGATAGCCTACGGGTTCACCAGGCAACCCCTGGTGCACCCCAAACTATCGTGTAACCCGGCGATACGGAAAAAACTCATGCTCCGTCCCGTGCCGCCCAGTCAACCATTGCTCCCTTCGTACCCGTCGGAGCCACTCTCCAGCCTCAGGCCAGGCTGGACAGTCCTGATAGGGACGCCAAAACACCTCCCCTGGAGTGAGCCACGAAAAGGCATCAATGTAGTGCTCAACGACACCTGCCCATCACCGACTCTACCCCTGCTCCGTAGACCGTCGCCACAAAGCTGCATAACCAATCTCATCATCCTCCATCGCCACCCGAGTCATCCATGGTAACCCGGTAGGCCTCTCAACAGCTATGTGCTGCCAACCCCAGCACTGCAACAAAAAGCTGCAACTGACACCCTTCCGCTGTCGACAGCGGACCCCGTACAGCTCCCCGTAAAGCTGCGCCAACAAATTTTGTCCCCATCTCAGGATCAACGATGCCTCTATCGGGAACTCTGCCAACTGCCACACCAAATCCAGAAGGTTCCATGGGAACCTTGCGCCTGACGAATCAGGGAGAAGAATGTTAGAAATGAGGCCCATCAGGAATGCGTGTCTCACTCCTAACACCCCCCTCTCCTTCCACCAGCCAACCAAAATCCCGCCAGCCTGGCAATCCGCCTCAGCTGTCTTCACTGGGTCTGCTACACCCAGCTCCCCCCCATGCCCAAAACATCTCATGAGTATAGCAGTCCACTGATCGAACGAAGATGTCCTAATATGCAGACCATCTATCGGAATTCGAAGCAACCGATAGACATCCTCAAGAGTCACAATCATCTCCCCTGTCGGGAGATGGAAAGTATTGGTCCACAGATCCCAAAGCTTGATCAGGGCCGTCAGATAGGCCTAATCCGAAACCACAGTCTCCAGTCGAGCCACCTGCTTGAGCCCAAGGGCATCAAGCCATTCCCAGTCACCATCAGTCAAGGCCAACCGCGCCTCAGTAAAGGCAGCGGGTACACGGTAGCGGCTCCTAACAACCTGCAAGTAAACAAAAAAAAAATGATAAATAAATAAAAATGAAAAATATAAAATTTTAAATTCTAGGGATTCTAACCTTAGTTGCTAAACAAAAACATAACAAAAAAATCTTAAAGTTTTGAAAAGCGCAACACAAAAACAATGCATTAAGTTAAAGCAAAATAAACCCTAGGGTCACTTACAGGTCTCGCCTCGGCTCCACCGCTCGAACCAGTTTGTGCACTCATGATGGCAGAGAGAATTCCAGCAGCGCTTCGCTTCGCAGAATTACCTCCTCCCAGAGCTCCAAAATCGTAAGAAAAAAATGACACAAATGAGCCCAAAATCAAGTTTTGGCCCTTAAATAGGCCTTTTGCACTGGAATTCATCCTTGACTGGGACGAGCACTCTGATCAGCGCTCGTCCCACCCAGGGACGAATTCTCCAGATGGAATTCGTCCCACCCAGGGACGAATTCAGGCCAGCACAAAAAAATCAAGAAAAATGACTAAAAATGCACTAAAAACAGACAATAAAACTGCCTGACAGGATTGCAAATGCAACTGACAACATGGGCATACAAACTCGATATCGGGGTCACAAATTATTACTATCCTACTCCCTAAGAAGGCTACCATATCCGGACCGTTCCAGGGGAAGACAAATTTGACAATTTAATCCCAAAATGGTGTCACAAAAAATAACAAAACAACAAAAAATGCAACACAAAACAAGCAATAAACATTGCCAGACACAAGTACTCTTGCACTTAACCTCTTGGCATAGCAAAATTGATGTTGGGGTTTGCATTGTCACTATCCTACTCCTGAATAAGGCTACCATAGCCGGACCGCTCCACGGGAGGACGGATTGCCGACAATCCAATCACCAAATGGTGCAACAAAAACAACAAAAATAGTACAAAATTCAACAAAAACACAACAAAAACATTGCCGGGCATAAGTGCTCATGCACTTAACCTCTAGGCAAAGAAAATCGAGGTCGAGGTCCAAATTATCGCCCTCCTATTTCCCCAAAAATGCTATCATAGCCGGACCGCTCCACGGGAAATAGGTTCTCGATGATTTCACCTCATTATGACATCACCAAAAGGGTTAACACCCACCAAAAATAGGTCCATATGTTGGAAAAATTGCATACGCTTAACGGTAAACCCTCTAAAGGCAACCTTGCACAAGTCATATTGGGTCAAGAGACTCGTCGCTTCTCTCACGAAGGTCATTCCCTCATCGATTCATCGCTTGATGGGGTGGTCACACTTAGTCACCAACCAACAATCACACACCCAATTAAGGAAAACGACATGCATTCAAAGAATCATTGACAAAGACAATCACGCTCCTGCTTGGGGCAGTAAACAAGCAACAATCAAATCAATCAAACACTTGGCATTTCGTGAATCATGAACACAAGGTTCCCCCCGAGGATAAAAACGCCCTTCACTTGTTCATGATCGATCAATGTCTAAGTTCAAGTCACACCTCACCAAAACAGGTTAATACTTGAAATCAAATTCCTTAGCTCGTCAGAAGCAAGGATTCAAGAATGCATGCCCTTTCCATACTTGGGGCATCAAAAGTTGGTTAGGTTACCAAGAAACCCTAATCATTTGTGCTTTGGTTATCTATTTTTGCTCAACCATCTGCGTCACCCGCAGCGCTTCCCAAAAAGGGGCATCTGTAGACACCAAAACAGCACCAATCTGATTATGTGACTGCAAACACTGATCGCTTTGGCAAACACAGCCCCCAAGGCAGCCCTCAGAGGTTAAACAGTGGTCTTAACCACTTTCATAGCAATTTTGTAAGGTCAAGAAGTAATTTGGCACACTTGGAAACTTTGCGCAGTACTCGTCTCACCCCGGGACGAATTCAAAATAGAATCCGTCCCACCCCGAGATCGAATTCTAAATCCGTCCCTAGGTGGGACGAATTCTAAGCTTAACGGGAAAAAAGGCAAATGGTGCCAAGTGGCAGCCCGAAACAGTCAGTTAAGGGCTCCTACCTTGCACGCATGTGTAAGTGGACAGAGGGGCCATTAGAGGACTGTTACAAGAAGCATTTATCAAAGTTCAAGTCAATTGAGGACTCCCCTCCCTCATGGGAAGACAAGACTGCCACATGGCGCCTATGGCCAACACTTGGATTTTGTGCTTCCCTCCCAAAAGAGACCCCTTGGGTCTATAAAAGGTGGGACTTTTCTCACCCAAAAGATACAGGTTGAAGGAGTGTTCAAGCAACGAAGTGCTGCCGAATTGAAGACTCACTTGCATCCCCCTTTGTTCACCTTCCTACATCCATCAATCTCTTTTGCAAGGGAGGTTGTTGGGTGGCCTTTGGAAGCTCGAACCTTACTCAAATCCGATGCATGGACATCTGAACCTACCAATTCGCCGACCCCCCAATCCTAAAAGGTTTTGGGCCCATCCCTGGTGGATTGGCTCCAAAGTCGAGGGCCAACGGTGGGAGGCCCACTTGGGCACCCCCACACCTCCCAAGTCCTAATTTTAGTTTTTTGAGCACTTTAGATTATTTTTTAGATTGCATTCTGTGTTACTAGGTCTGATTAGTCCATAATTGAAATTTTGTAACTTTTGGTCATATTTTAGGGTGTTTTGTATTGCTTTGTCGTTTCACTAACTTGCAGGTGTCAAGGTTAAATTCCCGAGGGTGGAGGCAAAATTGGGAAAATCCGACCATCTTGGTCATCTCAAAATGGCCCCAATTACCTAACCCCCTTGTTTGCAGGAGTTTTGCAGGTCCCGGGATCTGACATTGGAGCAGCAGCAGGTCGGTTTCTCCTACTCAGAATAATTCGTCCCACCCAGGGACAAATTACAGTCAGAATTCATCCTGCCCAGGGACGAATTCTAGTTTAAGGTGGATTGGCCAGCTGCCTCAATGGCAGTGGCCTTCTGGTAACTTTTCTTACCTTCTGTTGAGTTTTGAAGCAATTTGGATTCACTGTTTTCACTGTTTCAGGCAAATACTCATGCATATTTTGTTAGTTTTAGAGAGCAAACGCTTTTCATTTGCAGTAGGTGCTACTAACATCTTGGTCATTTCTTTGTTCGTAGGAAAAGCAGTAGAGGCGAAGAACTCATCGACATCAGCGACGACATCATCCTGGCCCGCCCATTGCAATCGTGGGCACGCGAAAAGAGGAATCATTCAGTGATTGTAATCAAACCCTATTTGCGCTCCTAGCCCCTAAAAAGGGAGGAGGCATTATTGTAACAGAGATCAAAGGAAATCAATGAAAGGGCTATGTTTTTCTTTATCTGATTGCGTCTCTTCCAACATGTCTCTTTTCCGTTTCATGCAATTTACATCTCTAGGACTTAAGCGTGCTTAATTTTTGAATGCAATTGCACTTGGTGTTTCCTTTAACCGTAATCTCGTGCTTTCAGTTCTTGTAGGATCAGAATGACTCAGGAATGAATAGATACTACTACTAAAATTAATGGATACTACTACTAAACATGCAATTATGCTACTATGCAACAACATTCAATCCATCCCTTTGCAACCAAATCATTTATAAAAAGATGCAAATACTCAACCAAAAAAAGAATAGCCAATAATCCTTTATTGTACTATTTTAAAACATATATATATATATATATATATATATATATATATATATATATATATATAAGATAACCTTTAGGGTCAACAAATTTTTAGAAAATAAAATAGTTACAATCCAGTCACATCGGACACAATTGAATGGTTGCAATTTGATCTGGTATACATGGTACACTCGTTGTCTACTAGCTCTAGACAATGCATTTTTTAGGCAACCTGATAACTAATTATGAACAAATGATTTCAACCATACTCGGTTATGTTATAATCAACCATTGCTTAATTCAGTAAATAAAATTTCAATCTAAAACAATATAAAACAACCAAATTTCAATGTATAAAACAACTAGCATTCCGGAGGCATGAGATGTTTAATTCTCATTTTATATCAACACTAATCAAAAAACATTCCAGAAGCATATAAGCATAGTATATTTAATCAAAACATACACAAGCAAGCAATTTTAAGGAATCCGACCTAAAAATACTTCGTCGAATCACTTTGAAACTCTCATGTATCAAGCATAACCCATTCATATAAGCATAGTATATTTAAATAAAACATAAAACATACACAAGCAAGAAAGTTGTGTCATGATCCTATGTGTTTTAATATTGTACCTTTATAAATTTGTGTCGTGCTAAGCTACCATGTGTATGTTTTTCATGTAGACCCAAAAAATGAAGCCATTATAGATTGTCTTGCAACCACGAGTGTCATCGAGGTGCGATGTTTTATGGGTATGGTAAGTTATTATAGACTTTTTGTAAAAGGGTTTTCACAAATTGCCTATCCAATAGCTAATCTCCAAAGAAAGGGAAAATCCAAAGAAAGGGAAAAATGGACTGGTCAATGTGAAGAGGCCTTCCCAAGTCAATGTGAAGAGGCCTTCAAAACTTTGAAAAATGCACTCTTCAATGTGAAGAGGTTTTTTCTAGCTTAACTTTCATGATCCTATGTGTTTTAATATTGTACCTTTATAAAGTTGTGTCGTGCTAAGCTACCATGTGTATGTTTTTCACGTAGACCCAAAAAATGAAGCCATTATAGATTGTCTTGCAACCACGAATGTCATCGAGGTGCGATGTTTTATGGGTATGGTAAGTTATTATAGACTTTTTGTAAAAGGGTTTTCACAAATTGCCTATCCAATAGCTAATCTCCAAAGAAAGGGAAAATCCAAAGAAAGGGAAAAATGGACTGGTCAATGTGAAGAGGCCTTCCCAAGTCAATGTGAAGAGGCCTTCAAAACTTTGAAAAATGCACTGGTCAATGTGAAGAGGCCTTCAAAACTTTGAAAAATGGACTAGTCAATGTGAAGAGTCCTTCAAAACTTTGAAGATGAAATTAACAAAGCACCCTAATTCTTAAAATTTCATATTCCTGTAAGAAATTCACAATTTGTATTGATGCTTCTATCGAAATTCACAATTTGTACTGATGCTTCTATCAAAGGGTTGGGAGGAGTCTTTACTCAAGATGAAGCAATTATAGCATATAAGTCTCAGAATTTGAAGAAGCACGAGGTAAAATATGCTACACATGATTTAGAATTGGTGGAAGTAGTACATCCTCTCATGATATGGAGGAATTATTTAGAATCGGTGGAATTAGTACATGCTCTCATGATATGGAGGCATTATTTGATTGGGAAACCCTTTGAACTTAAGACTGATTATCAAAGTCTTGTGTATATCTTTACACAATCTCTACTAAATGCCAAAATTTCTGGTAGAATATGACTTTGGCATAGAATATAATATAATATATTAATGGGAGGACTTTGGCATAGAATATAATAGAATATATTAAGGGGAGGAAAAATAAGATAGTGGACGCCTTGACTAGAAGAGGGCATATAACCGCTATTTCATAATATCAGTATGATCTAATTGGCAAAGTTAAAGAATTGCAACAAAGAGATGACTTTTGCAATAAATGTCAATCTCAGCTAATAAAATATGATTTGTTCACATCATGTTAGCACACGTTGGATGCGTAATCAACTTCAAACTTGGTGTTATTTGAAGCTTTATTTTTGCTGAAAGAACGCATCTCAAGCTTCTTAGTAGTGATGCATCAGTAATTTGCATTTATCGCAACATTGCTCGACCTCCAACATCTCAGACAATGTTCTTGTGGGATCAGAATGACTCAGGAATGAATAGATACTACTACTAAAATTAATGGATACTACTACTAAACATGCAATTATGCTACTATGCAGCAACATTCAATCCATCCCTTTGCAACCAAATCATTTATAAAAAGATGCAAATACTCAACCAAAGAAAGAATAGCCAGTAATCCTTTATTGTACTATTTAAAAAAAAAAAAAAATAAAAATATATATATATATATATATATATATATATATATATATATATATATATATATATATATATATATATGATAACCTTTAGGGTCAACAAATGTTTAGAAAATAAAATAGTTACAATCCAGTCACATCGGACACAATTGAATGGTTGCAATTTGATCTGGTATACATGGTACACTCGTTGTCTACTAGCTCTAGACAATGCATTTTTTAGGCAACCTGATAACTAATTATGAACAAATGATTTCAACCATACTCGGTTATGTTATAATCAACCATTTCTTAATTCAGTAAATAAAATTTCAATCTAAAACAATATAAAACAACCAAATTTCAATGTATAAAACAAGCAGCATTCCGGAGGCATGAGATGTTTATTTCTCATTTTATATCAACACTAATCAACAAACATTCCAGAAGCATATAAGCATAGTATATTTAATCAAAACATACACAAGAAAGCAATTTTAAGGAATCCGACCTAAAAATACTTCATCGAATCACTTTGAAACTCTCATGTATCATGCATAACCCATTCATATAAGCATAGTATATTTAAATAAAACATAAATACTTCGTCGAATCACTTTGAAACTCTCATGTATCAAGCATAACCCATTCATATAAGCATAGTATATTTAAATAAAACATAAAACATACACAAGCAAGAAAGTTTAGGAATATGACCTAAAAATACTTCGTCGAATCGCTTTCAAAATCTCTACTTGCAAACAATAAACTCTCTACTTGCAAACAATGTATCAAGCATAACCCATTCATCATGACTAATTCAAGTCTAACCCATTCATCATGACTAATTCAAGTCTTCATTTCCTGTTATATAGATGGCATGTCTGAGATACAATGGACAACCATATTTTTTATGTAAACATCAATCCTAATTGTCCGTCAAGTGGTGGCCAAAACTTTTACGATATATTAAGTCGATGAAAATATTTTAAAACAATAGAGTATTTGTATTTAAATTAAAATAATCGCAATCATGTTTTAAAAAAAAATAAATTAAAATAAAACATATATGGTATGCAAACCAGCAAATAAGGCACACATATGATTGAAGTCAAACATTTAAAATATACCTATATGGATGCAACTACATGACCTTCCAAACATTTAAAACGTACCTATATGGATGCAACTACACTACCTGCCATGTACTTACGAGTCATGGTGTTTTTCACACCTTCATCATATTCCTCCTTATCTCTTGCAGCTGATATTTTATCTATTCGCTTAAAGGAGGGTACTTGATTTTTCTGTCACAAAAACCATCAGTATTACCATATTCTAGGAGCCAAAGAAAGTATAGCCTATTGTATAGCTTATTAATTCATCGCTAATTAATAGTGGTACTATTAGGGTTGTTACATTTTCTCCCATTAGAAATAAACATTTCTTGTGTTTTAATGCAATTTCAAAAAATAACCAAAATATACACTAATTTACAAATATGTGTACTTATTTAGAAAAAAAAAATATATATATATTCAAATGAATTTGTTTCTCTTTCTTTCTTGTTTATTTATATTATCAATTTTTTTTACAAGACACTTGTTGAAATATTGCTTTGTAAATTCTTCTAAGTTTTGGATCTCAATATCATGATAAGATGATTCCCTCCAAGGTTGAAATTTTGGTAGTACGTCCCTCCAAGGTTGAAATTTTGGTAGGTTTCATCGTTAAGAAGACTTTGTCGGGGCCTTTCAAGATTTGCATAGCCCTTTTAAGATTTGCATAGCTCTTTTGTCGTATTCATCTTAGTTGTTCCTTAGTTGTTCCTTTGTTGTTCCTTTGTCTTATTGATAGTGTCCACATCGATCACTATCTGATCATTCAGATTGTTCCATGATATTGTTTTCCTATTTAAATCCATTCCTAGAAAGCATGGTGGCTAATAGTCACTATCTGATCATTCGGATTGTTCCACGATATTGTTTTCCTATTTAAATCCATTCCTAGAAAGCATGGTGGCTAATAGTCGGATTGTTCCATGATATTGTTTTCCTATTTAAATCCATTCCTATAAAGCATGGTGGCTAATAGTCTTCTGTAGTGTGTTCTTATTTTAAAAAAAATTGAGTTCCATCCTTACGAAATATCTGCCTCCCCTAGAGAATTCCCATGGTGGTTCATTTCCTTATCTCTTTTTGAATTTCACCCTTATGAAATCTCTGCCTTCTCTAGAGAATTTTGCTCGATGATCTTTAAAGTGCATCTAGTTCAACTATTTCAATCTATTATTCCATATTCATATTTCCTAATTCTTTTGAATGTCCACATGATGACTTATATCTTCAAAATGTTGGGTCAATCCTCCTCGATTGACTATTTATCTAACTCTTGATATCTCTGGCAGAAATAATAGACTCACGCAACTAAACAGGTGTATCATCCTATATATTTTTAGTTTCAAATATATTTACCACCTTCATAATAAATCCATAGGCAATAACTTGCCATCTATGATAACCAGGTGTATCATCCTATATATTTTTACATTCAAATATCGAAGATTTATCTAACTCTGATATCTCTGGCAGAAATAATAGACTCATGCAACTAAACAGGTGTATCATCCTATATATTTTTAGGTTCAAATATATTTACCACCTTCATAATAAATCCATAGGCAATAACTTGCCATCTATGATAAACAGGTGTATCATCCTATATATTTTTACGTTCAAATATATTTACCACCTTCATAATAAATCCATAGGCAATAACCTTCATCTATGAAGGTACAATATTCTAGATGAATGTAAATATTTAGTTTTAACCTTGTGATATTTTATGTCCTAATTCATATCCAATCAGTAATTCATATTTTATGAATGTAAATGTTTAGTTTTAACCTTTTGATATTTTATGTCCTAATTCATATCCAATCAGTAATTCATAATAAATCATAGCCAAAATCCATAGGCAATAACTTGTGTAAATGTTTAGTTTTAATCTTTTGATATTTTATGTCGTATGTCATACCCAATACCCAATCAGTAAAATACCTTTCTCAGATTCACACATCCTTCTCAGATTCACACATATTTTTTTCTACCTGGGTGCATGGAGTGCAATGTGCCTTCTTTAGAATAGTATATCTTAACTTGTCTTTATCAGGAATGACCAATCTATTCTTGAATTATAAATCATATTTGATCATAAATTCTTTGTTCTCATTAATTCCCTTCCCGACCTTGTCCTCATCAGGTCATTTCCCAACTCGAGATCAACATAACACCCATTCATGATTGATTGAACAATTATTTTAGCTTCAAAAATGATATAGGATATACTATTGGACGTTTTGAAAACTTATCATGAGGTTTGGATGGTTTGCAGTTGTTTTCTGCCAGTAGAGGCCACCCCTAATTTTTCAAGCATTGATTCAACTTGGACATTACCTTATAATGCTTACATGAGGTTCCAAAAATAGACATCCCAAGACAACTTTGACATTCTAAATCTTTTTAAAAGCTTATTTCAAAAACTGGACACAGTTTCTTTTACACTACAAGGCTATTAACACGTTTATATTTTTATTTCAAACTCAAATACCTTCTACAAAAACCAAAACTCTTCATGGGTTCATGGTTTCACCTCTAATTATGTGGCACAAAGATACATTTTTTCTAAAGATTTTAAAATATATAACAAGCGAAAACAAAAATACAATAGCTTCTATTTCAAGAATATATACGAAATTAGCTTTGGATCAATCTACTTTACAATATTGGATCTATCAAACATTTATTTAATATACGAATACCTATATCATATAATCTACTTTACAATATTGGATATATCAAACATTTATTTAATATACGAATACCTATATCATATACTTATATTATTGAACATCTTATAATATGGAATTTCAAAATACATCAAATAATTTATATAAATAAACACAGAATACCTATATCATATACTTACATCATTGAACATCTTATAATCTGGAATTTCAAAATACTATCAAATAATTTATATAAATAAACACATAATTATAATTCTCTTCAGTAAAGTTTGGTGTTTATTGATTATGACATCCGATATTTATACATCATAACTCATATTTATAACTTCTAATGGAGAACTCTAAAAGAAGACATGGTCAACGTACATTCTATAACCACTTTTCTTAATATTCTATCCAAAATTGAGGATGTTTAAGGAAATCTAAAAGAAGACATGGTCAACGCACATTCTATAACCACTTTTCTTAATATTCTATCCAAAATTGAGGATGTTTAAGGACATGGTCAAAGCACATTCTATTATGATTAATATTTCCTCCCACAGTAGATAATAATATTCATTACTTTAGCAGAAGTAAATGGTCCAATGGCTTATGGGAATTCATGGCTTAAAAAAATGCAATATTAAATTTTTATTTAGAAGACATTATTTAAAATTTAATAAAAAACATAACAGTATCCATACTTCAACCGTTGGCTTACAGGAATTCATGGCTTAAAAAAATGCAATATTAAATTTTTATTTAGAAGACATTATTTAAAATTTAATAAAAAGCATAACAGTATCCATACTTCAACCGTGTTTCCATAAAAAATACTGTTTCACGAAATGACCTGTGAAAAAGTGGAATTCCCTGCACTTATAATATATTTTTAGAGATTTTTTCCACATACAAAAGAATACCTTTTAGGTTAGGTTCCTCAGTTCCTTATATAGATGAAGGAGATAAAATTGTGTTTTACACATGTGAGGAACATGCAGAAGTCTTGGATCCAGTATTTCCAACTTGTCCACCAAGTGTAGGAGTAGAATGCTATTTTATTTTACATATTTCTTTTTAAGTTTAGTATTTTCTATATTTTTTATTTTTTATATTTTTATATTATAATATATTATTTTGTTATATATATTTTAGAGAAATAAATACTTAAAGAATTATTTCTGTATACAAAACACGAATCCTTATATTCATCTATATGAATGCACCTATATAGACCGTTGGATAGGTGTATTGTTCATAGGGTATTTCGCTCTATAGGTGTATTGTTAATAGGGTATTTTGCTCTATAACTGTAAGTATTTTACCTCATCATATTTTTTCATATTACCTTTCTACTTATGCTCTTCATATGAGGTGTTCGATTATCTTGATTGGTCCAAACATGTTCCTGCAACCATCAACAGTACCTCATTCTGGCAAGTAGTAAGTAAACTAATAGGTAAATTTGGGAGATATGTTACACTCTCCTTTCTAATATTAAACACAAGTAATGCATATCCGTTTAAAAATTTAAAACATGTATCATACAACCAAAACATGTATATGTATATATATATATAATATTCAGTCATCTACCAATTTTTAAATAAATTTGGAAACTATTTTTTCATGGTAGCCACATCTTCCCATGTGACATTTTTATCATAATAATGGTCACATTGGACCTTGTATTGATCTACATACATTTATTTTTCTTAATTGCTTTGCTTTGTGTCCAAGAATTTGGACAGGGCGGACTTCAATGCACTATGAGTTAGAAATATACAAGTGAGACACATTCCAAAAATATGACCTAAACATATGAAAGGTCAGCCACATATTTGCGAAGGAGAGACATGAAAAGTAACATAGATTTTTGACAAATTGGGTGGTAATGCCAGTTTATAAGTGACATGATTAATTTTTTCAAAAATTTCATAACGGTCCTACAAATCTAAGGCTGAGTTTAGTGGACTTAATTGAGCTTTTGTATGGTTTAACTCACAAGAATATTCTCTCTACCATAGAGAATTATTTTGGAGTTCATTTTAGATCTACATAGCTATTTTTTCTATTTAAGGCTTCTTTGAGCCTTTTGCGAATTTCTTTTAACTACTTTTCCATTTTCTTCATAGTGTTCAGATAGATCATAACTAGATCTTTCGGGTTATCCCATGATGAAGGTGTATGACACCTTTGTCCATATAGATCCTCAAATGGTGTTATGCCCAAAGTCATATGATAGTGCTTATTGTAAGCAAACTCAACCAAGAATAGGTATTCCTCCCACTTGCTTTGGTGGTCCATGCAATATATCCTTAACATATCTTCTAAAAATTGATTGACTCTTTTAGTTTGTCCATCATTTTCATGGTGATAGGCAGTTCTAATATTGATATTTGTTTCCCAATACCGATGTAAGGCTTGCCATAATTTTAATGTGAATATGAAATATTTTTTAGATATAGTTACTTCAGGTAATCGTACATCCCTAGAAATGTTTTGAGCAATAGCAGGTGCATCATCTTGCACATTACCCAAATTACCCGATATAAAATGAGCTACCTTAATCAATTTTTCAACCACAACCAATATAGCATCATATATGAACCTATTTTTAGACAACTATGAAATCCATAGAAATAACTATTCAATCAATTATTACTGGGTGTTGTATTACGAAAACCTTCTAGGATTACGTAGGTCGATCCCCAAGTAAAAATAAAATTGAATCCATTTTAAGTAGAGTCATATTTTGAATATAAAAATAATTCTTTGGCTTGTGATGGTCTGAAATGTGTCTCACTTGCAGTACATTGAAGCCTGTCCTGTTTGAATCTTCTGCCTGTCCTGTTTGAATCTTCTGCCCTACCCTGTTTGAATATTTGGCTACAGAGCAAAGCTATTAATAAAAAGAAGTGTAGAACAATGTATACAGAGAAAAGCTATTAATAAAAAGAAGTGTAGAACAATGTAAGTTTGAATGGGACCATTACTCTGATATAAATGCCATATCTGCTATGAAAAAATAGTTTCCTTATTTTTTATAAGATTGAAAAACAATTGAACATTATATATATACTGTTGAGAAGCAACACATCCCCACTAAAAAATGAAATTCCATCCTTTGAAAATATTTAGCTTCCATTTTGCAGAGGGTCCATCATTTGAAAATATTTAGCTTTCATTTTGTAGTAGGGACCCTCTTGATGTTTTTTAGGTTTTAATTCCAAATTTTGCTTGCCTCCTTCTTCAAGTTCTGGATATACCAAAGTATCTAAGTAGTATGCTTTAATTTCAATTTAGAATTCACTTCTTTAATGTTAGAATATTTTCGAGTAAAAAAAGATCTTTCACTGATGTAAAAATGCAGAATACAGATGATAAATTCATTAGAGAACTTGCAATTTCTGGAAATCACTTGGGAATGTCGCGATTTTGCGACAATTTTCCATTTTTGGAAACGTCGCGATATCGCGACATTTTCCATTTTCAAAAATGTCGTGATATCGCGACATATTTTGTTAGAAAAAGCCAACCCTCAGAGATGTCATGATTTCACGATGGATTTGGTATTTGGTAGAAAGTGCCAAGTAAGAAAAGCGTCACGATTTTGCGACGGGTTTCGAAGTTAGAAGCCAAAGTAAGGAAAGCATCACGATTTCGTGACAGGTTTTGGAAGAAAGAGCCAAGTGAGAAAAGTGTCATGATATCATGATAGGTTTTAGTTGGAAGCAAGTATTGAGGAAAACGTCGTGATATCGTGACATTTCATGTTTTCGCGATGTCCGAATAAGAAGGCTAAGTGATAAAAACGTTGCAAAATCATGAAATCGCGATGTCGCAAAATCGTGACGTGTAGCGAAATCATGATGAAGTCGCCAATAGGAGCAAAGAAAAAGGGAACGTCATGAAATTATGATGTCACAAAATTGTGGTGTGTCACGATTTCGTGACGAAGTCGCCAACAGGAGCAAAGCAAAAGGGAACGTCACAAAATCGCGATGTCGTGAAATCATGGCATGTCACAATTTCATGATGAAGTCGCCAACAGGAGCAAAGCAAAAGGGAACGTCACAAAATCACGATGTGTCATGATTTCGTGACGAAGTCACCAATAGGAGCAAAGCAAAAGGGAACGTTGCGAAATCGCGACATGTCGCGATTTCACGATGAATTCGCCAACAGGAACAAAGCAAAAGGGAGGCAAAAACTTCGAAATAAAAGCTATTGGAGCAATTTCCTGCAAATATTGTTTGAAAGCTTTGTTTTGGACTTAGAGTTGATGTGATTTTTGTTTTCTGTGATAGCCCAGGAGCCTAATCTCTTTTAGATTGTGATAAGTTCATATTTTTTTGTTTTTGTTTCATTAAGGTTTCATTTTATTTATTGTATGTTAGGGAAAATTATAGATTTAAGGTTCAAGCCTGTTCTAATTGCTTTGTCCTCACTATGCGAGCTAGGCTGCTGGTGAGAGATACCAATTTTAACTGAATTTCGTTCTGTTTGTGATTTCATTTTAGATCTGTTGTTGTCTCTGTCTTATCCTCTTAGTGGAAGGTGATCTTAGAAAGCTGGACACTTTTCTCTTTGATTTGTTCTATTGTGAAGCTAACCGGTATAACTAAAATTGGTAGTTTTGGTTTTGCAGCTAAGTTAGATAAATTTTTCTTTCTGCCCTACCCTACTCTCTCTATTCCATCGATTGAATGATCCATTTTTATTTTCTTTTACATTTGAATTTTATTTAAATCTGCTAACACATAAAGAGCTAGATCAAAGAACTAAGAACTGATTGTAAATCTGAGTGTTCACAAAGATAACCAATTCCAAAAACATTACTAAACCAAGTCTAGGACCCGTTGTAAGGATAGTCCACTTGAAACTATTCTAAAAGCAAAAAAGAGTGAATAGACATTTGACCCAACTCTATAACTCACACCTTGGATATCCAGCAAGATCCTAAAGTGAGTGGGATTTATCCCTTATAAGTGTTATTGGGATTTCATGCTCATTCTTCATAGGGTGTGTATAAAAGTCGAACTAACATTTAAAATTGGCACTAGAAGGAGGGTTGGGGTTCAGTAGTTTGTTAAGGATTGTAAGATTATAAGTTGCTTGTGAAAAGCTGGATTCCACTTATAGAGTAACAAGGTCCCATTCCAAAGCTGAAGAGCTCCTTGTTCCTGAGTTAGAAACTCCAAGAAGAAGCAACCTTAGAAGGGCCAAGTCCTTGTCTAGAATAGTTTTGTCATCACTTGTAGTTACTCCAACTACAACTGAAAGTATCATCGTCAATCAAGCAGTAATGGCCAACTGGTTGGGTTCTACTGCCTTAAATATCCTGGGTGCAACCCATGACCTACCCAGAAATCCTGAGAGATATCTTTCCAAATACAAGCATGATGGAACTAGGACAGTAGAAGAACATCTAGTAGCATTCAAGAATGCTCTAAAATTGTTAAATGTACAGCATGAACATGTCGCTTGTATATTGTTCCCCTTCACTCTCCAGGAGGGAGCGTATGACTGGTTTTTGAATCTCACTAACGATTCTATTACCAGTTGGAATGACTTGGAAAAGGTTTTTGTATTGTGGTTTGGTGAGGTAATAGATTCTAGTGTATTATATCAACAGTTTTCTAGTATTAAAAGAGAAATAAATGAATCTATCAGATTTTACAATGTTAGATTTTAGAAGTCTTATGGTAGACTGACTGGTTATTATGTGCCAAATGCAGACCTGACATTGAAAATTTTTAGGGATTCTCTAGATCCAATGACTTCTCTTTTCTTAAAAATAGATGCCTCTATTACCGATCTAACAAAGGCTTACAAAGAAGCTTTAGTTTTGGAAAGGCAATTGGGGCCTCAACCTTTAAGTGTTCATCAAATTCCTTTGGTCACACAAGGTACCCCTATTTTCAATCGCATACCGCATTAGATGATGTTGCCAGTACATAAAACTCCACCATCAGGAAATCCATTGGCTGTTACACCTGCTAAAAATGTATAGAATGTATAGAATCCAGGTAAAGAAGATGATAACACAAGAGTTGAGGAGGAAGTGTAAAAAATAGTCCAAAAGTTGGCCAATGACTTTTTAAGTTTTAAAAGGCAAGTTTCAACTGGGGAGAATTCAAACAGGTATTCTTATCAGCAAAAAAGATTCACTCGGCCCTCATATGAACCCAATAAGGATTATAAAGGTAAAGGTCATGATGTAAATATTTGTGATTTGGCTTTGCCTAACTGGTACAGGATACATGCTACTTCTCAGCACGGGGAATTGGATTATTTGGAATTCTGTAATGCATTTGAAGCTTTATTTGGGGAGTTGATTTCTCTTGAACATCAAAGAAATGCAGACGACCCAAGTTCATCCAGCCATAGTGTAGCTATGGTCTTGGATTCTTTCACTTTTTTGGGTGAGTCTGAGAATGTAGTGGAGATGCCAATGGATGAGGTGCAGGCTTTTCAACAATATAGGAGGGGCAGCTACAACATTAGAAATAGAAATTCGGAGCCCAACACTACATCTACACCTTCGGACAACTCCCACAATGTTCCTCCAGATTCATGTTCAAGCAATAACCCATATCCACCCAAGGGAGGAAATCCGAGAGGACCAGACGCATTTGTCCCTCCACTCAATAAGGGATATAATATAGTGGAGGACATGAAGAAGATCAAAGCCACCCAAATTTTAGAATAGAGGGATAACTTGATTAAAACATACTCTAGGCCTAGTACCAAACCTTCGAAAAAGGGAAAAAATATGGAAAATGCAAATGTGGCCATATATAAAGAGAAGACTGAAGTTCCGCATTTTCTACTGACTATTCATATATTTGGGAAAAACTTACACAACTGTCTGGTAGATTCTAGGGCTTCAGCCAATGTCATGCCTCTAGGCATCTGTCAGTAGTTGGGTTTGACCCCCATGAACTCCGAGATGAGAGTCGTCCAATTGGATAAGTCCGAGGTTAAAGTGGTAGGTGAACTTTAGAATATACATATCTAGCTAGCATCTGAGCTGAGAGCTCAACACAGAATTGACATTCAGGTGGTGGATATTCTTATAGGATATGGAATGCTTCTGAGCAGGGATTGGTCAAAAATCCTTGAATGGGTACTTGGCTACTAATTTTTTGCATATGTGGTTACCCTGGAATGGTTTTGCAAACCAATTAAGAATCAATAGATAACCAAGATCTAAACTCATTATTACAGAGTATAATGCCAAAAATGAGACTGCTAATCTTACTGAGGGCTGTTATATCAAGGTTTATAATTTGACAACTACTCAAAGGGAGAAACCGGTTAAAGCTCACCAAGATCACGATAATGAATTTGGGATGCTTCATATTGATACAGCTAAGTCTGAGCAAGGTTATGGTACAGGGGCTATTCTTAAAAGACCAAAAAATCAAACCATTTTTATGTCTTATCGCTTGTAGTTTCCCTGCACGAATAATTTGGCAAAATATGAAGCAATAGTACCAAGATTAAAATTTGATTTACATTACTTTGATCATGTAGATACGAAAGCTCATGTTTTGGACTTTTTTGATTTGCAAGGTGGACGACTTCAAGCTATGGAGCATTTTAGTCGACACCAAGAGACAGTCAAGCGTTGGCTTGACGAAAAGGCCAGGGTAAGCACTTTCAATCGTGCAGACCTAGTGCTTCTATGGGAAAAATCCCAAGAAAAGAAAGGTAAACGCATAGAGCTGCAACCTCTGTGGATAGGGCCATACCAGATTGCCGAGATCCTAAAGTGAGTGGGATTTATTCTGATAACACTTATAAGGGATAAATCTGATAACACTTATAAAGGATAAATCCCGCTCATTTTAGGATCTCAGTAATCTAATATGGCCCTATCCATAGAGGTTGTAGCTCTGTGCGTTTACCTTTATTTTCTTGGGCTTCATCCCATAGAAGCACCAGGTCTGCACGATTGCATTTTCATCAAGCCAGTGCTTGACTGTCTCTTGGTGTCGACAAAAATGCTCCATAGCTTGAAGTCGTCCACCTTGCAAATCAAACAAGTCCAACACAAGAGCTTTCGTATCTACATGATCAAAGTAATGTAAAGAAAATTTTAATCCTGGTACTAATGCTTCATATTCTACCAAATTATTCGTGTAGGGAAACTGCAAGCGATAAGACATAAAACTGGTTTGATTTTTTGGTCTTTTAAGAATAGCCCCTGTACCATAACCTTTTTCAGACTTAGCTGCATCAATATCAAGCATACCAACTTCATTATTGTGATCTTGGTGAGCTTTAATCGGTTTCTCACTTTGAGTAGTTGTCAAATTATAAACCTCGATATAACAACCCTCAGCAAGATTAGCAGTCTCATTCTTGGCATTATACTCTATAATCATGAGTTTATATCTTGGTTCTCTGTTGATTTTTAATTGATTTGCAAAACCATTCCAAGATAACCACATATGCAAAAAATCAGTAGCCAAGTACCCATTCAAGGATTTTGAGCAATCCCTGCTCAAAAGCATTTCGTATCCTACAGGAATATCCACCACCTGAATGTCAATTCTGTGTGGAGCTCTCGGCTCAGATGCTAGCTGGATATGTATATTCTGAAGTTCACCTACCAATTTAACCTCAGACTTATCCAATTGGACGACTCTCATCTCAGAGTTCATGGGGGTCAAACCCAACTGCTGACAGATGCCCAAAGGCATGACATTGGCTGAAGCCCCAGAATCTACCAGATAGTTGTGTAAGTTTTTTTCAAATATACGAACAGTCAATTGAAAAGGCAAAACTTCAGTCTTCTCTTTATACATGGCCACATTTGCATTTGCCATATTTTTTCCCTTTTCCAAAGGTTTGGTAGTAGGCCCAGAGTATGTTTTAATCAAGTTATCCCTCTGTTCTAAAATTTGGGCCAACTCATGAAGAGTGATGTTGGCTTTGATCTTCTTCATGTCCTCCACTATATTATATCCCTTATTGAGTGGAGGGACAAATGCGTCTGGTCCTCTCAGATTTCCTCCCTTGGGTGGAGATGGGTTATTGATTGAAGATGGATCTGGAGGAACATTGTGGGAGTTTTCCAGAGGGGTAGATGTAGTGTGGGGCTCTAGATTTCTATTTCTGAGGTTGTAGTTGTCCCTCCTGTATTTTTGAAAAGCTTGCACTTCGTTCATTGGCATCTCCACTACATTCTCAGACTCACCCAAAAAAGTGAAAGAATATAAGACCATAGCTACACTATGGCTGGATGAACTTGGGTCATCCACATTTATTTGATGTTCAGGAGAAATCAACTCCCCGAATAAAGCTTCAAAGGCGTTATAGAATTCCAAACAATCCAATTCCTCGTGTTGAGAAGTAGCATGTATCCTGCACCAGTTACGCAAAGCCAAATCACAAATATTTACATCATGACCTTTACCTTTATAATCCTTATTGGGTTCGTATGGGGGCTGAGTGAATCTGTTCTGCTGATAAGAATACCTGTTTGAGTTCTCCCCAGTAGAAACCTGCCTTTTAAAACTTAAAAAGTTATTGGCCAACTTTTGGACTATTTTTGCCACTTCCTCAACTCTTGTGTTATCAGCTTCTTTACCTGGATTCTGTACATTTTCAACTGGTGTAACAGCCAATGGATTTCTTGATGGTGGAGTTTGATGTACTGGCAACATCATCTGATGCGATATGGAATTGAAAATAGGGGTATCTTATGTGACCAAAGGAATTTGATGAGCACTTAAAGGTTGAGGCCCCAATTGCCTTTCCAGAACTAAAGCTTATTTGTAAGCCTCTGTTAGATTGGTAATAGAGGCATCTCTTTTCAAGAAAATAGAAGTCATTGGATCTAGAGAATTCCTAAAAATTTCCAATGCCAGGTCTACATTTGGCACATAATAACCAGTCAGTCTACCATAAGCCTTCTGAAATCTGACATTGTAAGATTTGACAGATTCATTTATTTCTCTTTTAATACCAAAAAACTGCTAATATAATACACTGGGATCTATTACCTCACCAAACTATGATACAAAAACATTTTCCAAGTCATTTCAACTGGTAATAGAATTGTTAGTGAGATTCAAAAACCAGTCGTATGCTCCCTCCGGAAGAGTGAACGGGAACAATCTGCAAGTGACATCTTCATGCTGTACATTTAACAATTTTAGAGCATTCTTGAATGCTACTAGATGTTCTTTTGCTGTCTTAGTTCCATCATGCTTTTATCTGGGAAGATATCTCTCAAGATTTCTGTGTAGGTCATGGGCTGCACCCGGGATATTTAAGGCAGTGGAACCAAACCAGTTGGCCATTACTACTTGATTGACGATGATACTTTCAGTTGTATTTGGAGTAACTATAAGTGGTGACAAAACTATTCCAGACAAGGACTTGGCCCTTCTAAGGCTGCTTCTTCTTGGAGTTTCTAACTCGAGCACAAGGAGCTCTCCGACTACTGAATGGGACCTTGTTACTCTATAAGTGGAATCCAGCTTTTCACAAGCAACTTATAATCTTACAATCCTTAACAAACTACTGAACTTCAGCCCTCCTAGCACCAATTTTAAATGTTAGTTCAACTTTTATACACACCCTATGAAGAATGAGCATGAAATCCAGATAACACTTATAAGGGATAAATCCCACTCACTTTAGGATCTTGCTGGATATCCAAGGTGTGAGTTACAGAGTTGGGTCAACTGTCTATTCACTCTTTTTTGCTTCTGGAATAGTTTCAAGTGGACTGTCTGTTACCTTACAACAAGTCCTGGACTTGGTTCAGTAATGTTTTTGGAATTGGTTATCTTTTTGGACACTCATATTTACAATCAGTTCTTTGATCTAGCTCTTTATGTGTTAGCAGATTTAAATAAAAGACAAATGTAAAAAAAATAAAAATGGATCATTCAATCAATGGAACAGAGAGAGTAGGGTAGGGCAGAAAGAGAAATTTATCTAACTTAGTCGCAAAACCAAAACTACCAATTTTAGTTATACTTGGTTAGCTTCACAATAGAACAAATCAAAGAGGAAAGTGTCCAGCTTTCTAAGATCACCTTCCACTAAGAGCATAAGACAGAGACAACAACAGATCTGAATGAAAATCACAAACAGAAGGGAAGTCGGTTAAAATTGGTATCTCTCACCAGCAACCTAGCTCGCATAGTGACGACAAAGCAATTAGAAGAGGCCTAAACCTTAAATCTATAATTTTCCCTAACATACAATAAATAAAATGAAGCCTAGCAGCATATCCAATCCTGGTAACACAGATCTACAGCATAATTTAAATAAACCTTAATGAAACAAAAACAAAAGAAGATGAACTTATCACAATCTGAAAGAGATTAGGCTCCTGGCCACGCTATCACAGAAAACAAAAATCACACCAACTCTAAGTCCAAAACAAAGCTTTCAAACAAGATTTGTAAGAAATTGCTCCAATAGCTTTTATTTCTAAGTTTTCACCTCCCTTTTTCTTTGCTCCTGTTGGTGACTTCATCGCGAAATCACAACACGTCATGATTTTGCAACGTTCCCTTTTGCTTTGCTCCTGTTGGTGACTTCATCGTGAAATCGCGACACGTCGTGATTTCGCGATGTTCCCTTTTGCTTTGCTCTTGTAGGCAACTTCGTCACGAAATCGCTACATGTCACTATTTCATGACATTCCCTTTTCTTTAGCTTTCCCAAGCTTCTTCGTTGCGAAATCATGACACGTCGCATTTTTGCGACGTTCCCTTTTGCTTTACTCCTATTGGCGACTTCATCGCGAAATCGTGACACACCACGATTTCGTGACATCGTGATTTTGCGATGTCATGATTTCATGATGTTCCCTTTTGCTTTGCTCCTATTGGCAACTACGATTTCATTGCTTTACTCCTGTTGGCAACTACATCGTGAAATTGTGACACGTCACGAAATCGTGATGTTCCCTTTTTATTTGCTCTTGAAAGAGAGGGGAGCTCTCTATCTATAATCGTGACGGCTCGATCGTTTGGATTGGTGCTCGAATGCTCTCTTAAAACAAACCTGAGCCCAGGAATTATTGAATATATATGTAGCAACAAGCCTCGTCTTGAAAAATTTGGGCATGTTTAATGGAATCCGTAGAAACACACAAGCAAAAAATTAGGTCATTCTACTGAACACACAAAATCGCTACACGTCGTGATTTCACAACATTCCCTTTTCTTTAGCTTTCCCAAGATTCTTCGTCACGATTTCGTGACGTCACGATTTCGCAACATTTTTGTCACTTAGCCTTTTTCTTCGTCGGACATCGTGAAAACATGACATGTCACGATATTGCAACATTTTCCTCAAGAATTGCTTCCAGATAAAACCTATCACGATATCGTGACGATTTTCTCACTTGGCTCTTTCTTCCAAAACCTGTCACGAAATCGCGACGCTTTCCTTACTTTGGCTTTTGACTTCGAAACCCATCGCAAAATCATGACGCTTTTCTTCTTTGGCACTTTCTACCAAATGCGTCACGAAATTGTGACATCTCTGAGGGTTGGCCGTTTCCAAAAATGGAAAATGTCACGATATCATGGCGTTTCCAAAAATGGAAAATGTCGCGATATCACGACGTTTCCAAAAATGAAAAATTGTCGCAAAATCGCAACATTCCCAAGTGACTTCCCCTTTGCCAATTTTCCAGAAATTGCAGGTTGACTCTAATGAATTTATCATCTGTATTATGCATTTTTACATATTAGTGAAAGATCTTTTTTTACTCGGAAAGATTTTAACATTAAAGAAGTGAATTCTAAATTGAAATTGCTACTTTTATCGCTACTTTTCACCTACTTTTATTGCTACTTTTGGAGCGACCCCCGGGATTCCCACGGTTGGTGGGTGGTTAGTGGGTGTGGGTGGTTTAGCCCATGGTGTTGTATCCACGGTACCCTAATACCACTTGGTGGTTTAGGGTTGTATGAGTTTCCTTATATAATTATTGTAATGTCCTATTTTAGGGATAAGAGAGAGAATAATATATCAAGGAGGATAGACTCTTGTTTGCTGGACTAGCCCAAATTGGGTGAACCAAGGTAAATCTTGTGTGTTATATGTGCATTGAATGATGTCATTATTTCCTAAGTTATTATTTCTGCATTATTTCTAGAATATGTTTTTGTAAATTCTCTTCACTTAATTTGTCTGGTTTTTCTTCCAAGACGTGAGCTTGAAAGAGGCCACAAAGGTTAGCGCTCTACCAGAATTAAGTATGCTGAGTCATCTGAACAATATTTCTTGAGTTCTCTAGTTTTTCGTTTGAGACGTGAGCTCAGAAGAGGCCATAGAGGTGAGAACTCTACCAAAATTACACACAAAGTCCTTTGAACAATATTCCCTACCGAAAAAGTTAAAGAAACAATTTTCTAAACTTATGATAAATCAAGCAATGATATCTACAAACCAGAGACCTTGAGAACAACAGATTTGTGTTATTCTTCTACCAGGTGAGGAGTATATATGACACATCATTGATAAAGAGCATTGGATCTAGGTATCACCCAGTGTTGAAGAGATGGATATACATTGTCAATGGAACCAAAGGTGACGTGGAAGACACTGAAAGCCATGTCATGGGTGGCGTGCCAAGCCTCAACGTGATTAAAAAAAATACACTCGTAACTATTATATAACATTTGAATCTAGTTAGAAACATAAGATATTCACAGTATATGTTAGCTAAATTTTAAAACATGTTTCGAATCTTCGTGGGAAAAAAAATATGGAGCCACAAACTTAGAGGAAGCACCAAATAAAATATTTGGGGACACAAAAATAATACGCAACACCAATAAAATATTTGAGTCCATGAAAATAAATAATAAGCAGTGCCAATAAAATATTTGTTGGCACAAAAATAAATAAGACGCATCACCAATAAAAGATTTGGGGCCACAAAAATTAAAATATACACAATGCAAAAGACGAGCGCTATAAGGGCTTTAAAGATGCTACTCTTATATAAGAATAAAAGAGCATATGTAATAGAGTAAAGATGCTATCTAAGCATTGCTAGAGATGAGCACTATATTGAATCGAAATGAGGGATGAGACTTTGAAAAATAAGAGGGCTTTTCCTTTTAGAATATAATAGTTGTAGGCATACAGATTGTAAAACCCGAAATGAAAAAAAGGAAGGGCACAAAAATATAAAAAAAAATTTACCCTCGAGCATGAAACAATATCAACCTTTTTTTTTTTTAAAATGGAATACATATATTTCCAACAATAAATATTTTGCTGAAAAAAAATTATGGATAAAACTGACTAATGCATTATATCAAGCAAGTTAATAAAAACAAAATATCCAAAACAAATGAACCAAATCCTAGAACCTTCAATATCCAAAACAAATGAACCAAATCCTAGAACCTTCAAGAGAGAATGCTAGAAAAATCTATCCTACTCTGGTACCATGTTATAATTTCACAATAATAGACATGCAAAGCATTACACAAAATATGAAGAGGAGAGTGGAACTGATTGAATTATTCCAAGGATTAGCTTTGTATAAATAGCAAAGTTGATCATTGAGAGCCATTGCATTACAACAAATCATTAGACCTGATGAAGAAACCACTAAGAGTTCTCCTGACACATGGAGGAGTGGAGACTCACACATGGAGGAGTGGAGACTCAAGTGTGTCTATCCTAGTGGAACTTAAGAGACTATTCTCTTATTCTAACATTTGACATTTTTTTTATTTATCTATCATGTGTGTTTACTTATAAACGCATAATTACATATTTTCCAAAGAGTATAAATACTAGAAACATAACATAAGTTCATCACTAAAACAAGCACAACATTAAAAAATAAGTAAACCATTTTTTAGATAACTTAAGAAGGTCGACCTATTCAAGATTGCTAAAACCTTCTTGTTTTAGCTGCCGTCGTAGTTCTAATATTCCCCAAATTTTCTCCCATAAAATTGTTTCCTTCCTTTCATTTTATTGAGGGGTTGTTCATGTCCTACTTGACATCTATATAATTCATGCTACCGTTGAACTATATATTATTTTGGGTGGTTGAGTGTATACTTACATGTAATGAATATTTTAATTTTAATTTTAATTTCAATTTTTCTTTAATTTTATTTTCAATGCATACAAGCTAAGTGTAGTTATATGGATGCAACTATATGGACCATTGGATGGGTGTGCTGCTAGTAGGGCTTTTCAACCTTAACAACTACAAATACTCCACTGCTCATCATATTCTCCATATTACATTTCCATTGCTGTTATTTATCTGATGTTTGAAGGAGCTAACTAGCTCCCTCGATATGCTCTTCCTACGCAATTTGTATTTCCCTGCAGTCACAAATTGATCAATAGTATCTTGTCCTTGTAGATGAAGTAAGCAAACTAGTAGGTTAATTTAGAGGAATGTTACATTCTTCCCCACTAGGATTAAACACATCTTTCTATGTTTTCTTTAATTATTAATATACATCATGCAATATATAGTAAAACACGTATATACTTAATAACATTTTGCATCCATCATAAATATATTACAAGAAATCATTATATAAACATTCAAACTTCATCATTAGGCTAAAATATTAAATCATAAATACATATTATGTATCTATCAATGTTCAATAATTTTTCAATCTTCAAACAAAAATAGAAATTGTCTTTTTTTTTAATATAGTTGCCACATCCTTCCATGTGGCATTTCTTTCATAGTATATATCCCACATGACTCTACATTGATCAACAACCCTCTTCCTTAACTGCTTGGTTCCAAACCCTATAATATTGATTGGGTGAACCTTAATGATTTTTGGGTCCAATATTTGTAATTGTAAGACATCCAACACATGTGAGGGATCTATTACAAACTTCCTAAGGAAACATGGAAAGAACTGAGTATTGTGAACAAATTAGGTGGCAAAACCAATTTTTTGTATGTTACAAGCAATAGTTCCATATGGTTTGGGGCTAAGTTTAGTGGATATTTAATAGATTTACCTCTCAAAAGATTTTATTGCCTATAGAAAATTCTTTATATGTTCGTTCAAGATTGATCTATAATTTTTTTGAACCACTAGCATATTTCTATTAGCTGGACCTCAATATCTAGTCTGCTCATGCTCGATCATGCAAATTATCTCAAATAAAAAGTGTTCATTACTTACACCCATATATGATTTTAAATGAAGTTATACCCAACCTAGCATGAGTTCACAATATATCAATTTTATCTTATTGGCCCTGTTGGTCTGTCCTATCAATCTCAAATTACTAGCAGTGTCAATTTGAAATTAACAAACATTGGCTAAATGAATAGGTTAGACCATATCCATACTTGGTATGCCACCTATTTTACATAATCCCAGGTTTTTCCAATACATCCATAAATTTGTTAATAAACATAATTATTACTAGAAAAACTCAAACTAACATATTATTTTCTCATGTATTCACATCTAGTTGCTTAAATATTTAGAGGATCATCTTCAACTGGTTCCATTTTTTATGATCTTTTTGGGCATTGACTAGCATAATGATCTTCTACACCATAGACATAACACACATTTGGGCCTCTATTTTTTCCTTTTTCCTATCCTTATTCTGATGAGCACAATTATTTTTTGTTTCAGGAGTCACAACTCTTTGTGTAGTTTTCTCTGGAAAATTTCTCCTGTCCTGCTATCCTTTGTAACCTTTATATTTCTTTTTATTCTTGTTATCTATTATATATTGGTTATTTTTTTTGCTTCTCTTATATTTATCTCTTCCTTTAACAGGCTTTGGGTAACTTCTCTTCTTAGCTTTGTCATTTTCCAAATTTTGGAAGTGTAAGCATTTTAATTTTTCTAGATTATCTCTTCATAGCATGCAACATCAAAATATTCTATCAAGTTTTTAGGTTTACCTCGGCCAACAGATTTCCCAATTCTGGTGTGTAAACCCAATACAAATTTGTGGGCTTTGAATTCCTCATGCTTATAATATTCTAGTGCATATTTCAATAGTTGGACAAATATTTGATAATATTCAATCACTAACATATTATCCTGATGTAAGTTAGTGAATTTGATGTACTTCTCAATTTAGAATTGTGGCATAAGGAATCGATCCTTAAATTCCCTCTCAAATACATCCCAAGGGATGTCATCAGCCTCATTCTGACTGGTTTTCTTGTAGGTGGTCCACCAATCCTTGGACGGACCAGTCAAGTGGGCCACTACCTATGTAGTTTTGGATTCTACACAAATGAGCTAGATAGAAAAGTACCCTTCAAATTAACTCAACCAATTAACAAATTCTTTGCCATCACCCTTTCCATCAAATTTGGAAATATCTAGCTTCTTAATTTCATTCTACAATTCTACACCAACCTCCCTCCTCGAAGATCCCTTAGGAAATTCACTTATCCTATCTGACTCCTTAATTTTAGCCATATTCTCAATTACCTTATGTTGCTATGTGATAATTTCTTATTGTTGGGACATCTGAGACCTCTGCTATTCCATATACTCATTCATTTGAGACCTTTGTATTTCAATTTGTTTCCTCTACTAATTCAGTTGCTCTTGCATTAGCTAAATCATATTTTTCATGTTCTCATAATTCTATGTAGCTTTTTTTGCTACTACCTCTTTCTCTTTTCTTATTACGTGCTGAGACACTTCAGCAGTTTGTACTCATTTTGACTCTCTCATGAGTCATCCTAGTCCCTTTCTCGGGACTTTTGCAATCTCCTCTTGCAGATTAGTACTTGCTCTTTTTGAGGTCCCCGCTTTACCTGATGACAAAAGAGCTATGTCAACTTAACAAATCACAGGTTTCTAACCCAAGGTTTTCACAACCTAGGATATGATACCAACTGTAATAATACAGGTCTACTCACTTGGTTGTCAAAAACATAATTTCAAAATTATAGTTTATCATTACACAAATTTCATACATTAATGTAAGAACACCCAACTTGTATTAGTACATAGGCATATATGTTCATACTTTGAGATCTTATATCACTGCAGATGGAATATCAAGTGCTCGGGAATGACCAACTTCCCACTATAGATTGCCATGCATGAGTCACATCCTCTCCTTACTTGAGCTTTGGATATCAACATGGGGTTGCCCTTCCAAGGTCCATATCACCTGGAAGGGTGGACGCACTATTTTTTCTGCCTCGTAGTGTGGAGGATTTAGATTTATGATCTATTTTTTCCTATTGGTCTATTGACCAACATGATTAAACCTTTAGATCCATGCTAGAGTTACCATAGCTATGCTAGTGCCTGCTTATTAACCTTCATCTAAGGTGTTATCAAGGTTTTCCAATACTCTGGCTTTCAAAATAGGTGTCTCAGACCAACCCTAGTTGATGGTAATGTTGTCCATACCATCTATCATTGGACCTTCCAACCCCAAGGACCAGCTCCTTAGTCTTGATTTTTGTTGGCAATTCCACAACTGGTTATGGTTCATGAGAACCCTCATGTAATACCTTGTATGGTAACCTACAATAATGTCTCATTCTGTCATTCATTACTCTCCATAGCATAGGATCCATTGAATCTCCAATTATTGCTAAAGAATTATTACCCCTAAATCACATTAGTCACCACTCCAAACTATCAGAGTTGGTGGTTGCATACCCTTCTTGGTAAGCAAGTGGTCACACTATACTTTTTTTTATCATAATACGCCATCCTTATCGATGGTTTAGTTGTCTAAATAGTTTACACAAATTCAATGTTATCCTTGTCACTCTCTATGCCACCTTCCTAAAAGAAATAATTTGTGAAGCTTTAATATTCACATGAGAAGTTCGATCGGGCTCAAAGATTCCCAACTGCTCATGTGAGGCAGCTCCAAGAGAGATGGGTGGTCCAGTTCTGAGCATTTAAGTGACATAAAAAACTCACAATGAGTGCTTTAAAAGAATTCATGTTGCCCTTTCCTTTGCCTTCTTCTTCTCAATGAGATCAAAACCTTGATATGGAGATGGCCCAACCAATTTATTTAAAATCTTTTAAAGGTTCCATCTAGCATTCTTTCAGAAATCGCCTCTATGTCTGAGCGTGTCCAGCTAATGTTTATCCGAAAGCGGGAGTGAGATTGCCGGGATTACTCGGCTTCGTATGCCGTATTAAAACTAAATTATTATTTCCAAATTTTTCATGGTATATTAGGTATCTATAGCTATATATGATAACCCTCTAAAATAAGTCTGAACTAGTTTATACTTTTCTCCAACTCTAAGCTCATTCATATTAATTCATTTGAGGTGTAGCAGTAGGTTATTTTCTATAAAATGGTAGAAAACCAAATAATATATATGTTTGTCTAGTGCTTTTGAAAATGTTAGACTAATATATACATGTTTAACAAAGTTCAATGGGTAAAATAATTATTGTTGAATCCAATATATATATATATATAGCATCTATCTAAATTTGTAATAAAAATGTTCCCTATTTAAAAACACATTTTTAATAGGACCTTTTGACTAGAATTAATAATTCACAACTTTCAAAGTAATTCACTACCATTTTGGACTCCTTAAAAATAATAATTTATAAATGTCGTACTTTATCTTTATTTTATTTTAATAGATATAAGCCTAATAAATATTTCATTATTGATCCTATGCAAGTTAAAAACCGCAATAATTATATATCTTCTCAAGAAAAGATAACATAATTATAAACTTAATATTTCTACTACTCCTAAATATTTAACATAACTCATATGCTCAAAAATAGGTCGATACTCCTTGACATTTAATTAATTTATTGTTTTTATATAGGAATGATGAAATTGCTCAACAAGTCTACAAATCTCAGTTTCTAAAATAGAAAATGCATTGTAATTCGATAATAATACCAAACCTCTCATTTATTAAAAATACATTTATCAATTGTTTTAATGTAAAACAACGACTAAAAATGTAGACAAATTCCAATAATGAAAGCATTGATTCGGACATTAGAAAATTTTATTTTTCAATTATTACTTTTCAGTGCATCACTTTATTCATATTTCAAGTAATTTTGTTTAATTATCTAAATCAAAATAATATTTTTTATTGGTGTCTTTCACACAATTTAATTATGAAGTCTCCTTTCAATGTTATATCCAAGTTTGATGAATTTTTTCAATTCCGAACGAAAAAATCATTAAATTTATATTAAGCGCGCCTTCTAAATTCGACTTAATACTTGGTATAAGGTTTTATTGCCTATTAAAAGTAAATATGTTCTAAAATTTGATAGACATAACAAATAATGGTCATAGTTTAAACTTTTTTTATATTCAGCTTAATCAACATCTCACACAATAAATAAAAGGTCTTTAAAAACAATAGTATTTTGCTCATCAAAGGCACGGTAATATAGCTACTAGCCACCTATCACAATTTATTCATTAAAGGCTCTCTTTATTTCATGGAAACACTCAGCACAAAATAATACGAAGGTTCTGTCAACTCTTAATTAAACAAAACATTAACTAATATTGATTCAACTATAATATGGTTTCAAAAAATAAAGAAAACTTGCACACATTTCTATATTTTTTTTCCTAAGTTATTCAACGAAACTAAAGAGAGAGTCATATGGTAGGATAATGGTGCATTGGGTATATTATAATTATTTGGCGACTTGGTTCAGATTCTTGTGCACCATAAAGGGGATATGAACCCGGCGTTGAGGAGAAGTTTTAATGCTTTTCAAAAGATTAATCAAAACATTATAATTTATATCCACTACCAATGAAAACCTTAGAAACAAAAAGAAATCAATTTAGATAATATAAACATTGCCTACAAAAAGAAATCAATTTAAATAATATAAACACTGCCTAATAATTTGTATATAGTGTTTAGCTATTCTTGCATAATCAATATTTATAGGGTCAAAATTTTGTAGAAGTATTTAACTATTCTATAATTTATCTCAGTACAAACTTTCATAAAACACCTAATGATTTATCGTAGTGATTTATCTAGCTAACCACTACGAAGGTGTAAGCATTCATTAAAAAAAATATCTAATGAAGTCAAATCTATTATTTTATAACCCTACTAAAATTATAATTTTGTCTAGAGAACACAATATTAAAATTTAAAATGTCCACATGTTCTTCTTACTTACCAGGCTGGTTTAGGTTTTAAAATTGTACTAACAGTGGTTAATTGACCAAAATCAAAAAATCCTTATGCTAACACAAATAATTTGGTTAAGAGGAAATGTTTTACAACCTAGTGAACGCTTTTTAATAGAGCATATGGTATTTTTGTCATATTACTAATGCAGTTCTGGAAATAAGAAACCTTGAAAGAGGTATCTTAAATTTAGTTCTATGCTACTGAAAGAACTTAAAAAATGTTGTTTAAAACCACTGAACATCAAGTAGAAAATCCTATCAATTATAGCTGGATTCAAAACAACTCTTAGTCTTCATTTGCCATGATTAAATAAAAATAAATCTCATTAATAACCTTATTCCATTTTCCAGCAAAAAGGAATGTATCACACTAATAAAGCTTTCCATATTTTTATTAGATTATGTATGTAACGAACCCATTCATTACTCATTATTATATATATATATATATATATATATATATATATATATATATATATATATATATATATATATATATATATATATAAATATTCCTCTTCATATGGCAAAATATCTAATCATGCCTTAGGATAGACATATTCCATTTGTATTATAACTTTCAAGGCAAAGAGCTTTAGGAACTATAGAGACTTGATTAGAGTCTCTTCAAGTAGAAGTGATCAGCTCCTACGAAAACCTCATACCCCACTTGGTATGAGTTCGCTGACCAAGTGCTAGGTTTCATCCTCATAAAAGGATAAAATCACCATATGGTCCACCCAGACTAGGTGAATGCCTTGAAGATGGAGAACCACACCCATGGTAAACCATCACAGATGAAATAACCATACCAATGGTTATAAATCTTAGCTCTGATCCATTCTATTTAGAGGTGAGTTCTAAGATAATTGTATCACTATCATGATATGAATCAATGGAATGTACTTTTTAACATGATTACATATCTTTAAGCCTCTTAGAGTTAATTGATACACTTTCCATTTAGGCAACCCTCTTTATTTGCTCATATTGAGTTTATTACCAATAGGGACTTCTCTTGTCTCGTAAGGGTGTTCCCTTCATCCTGTACACCCAATTATTAGATTAAAATGTAGGGTTTATATTGGTCTATAGTTCAGGGTCATTTTGCTTGTTGAGAGTTCCATTCCATAATTAAACCATCTTGAATGCCTATGACGTGGATTTAATCCATGAAGCAAGATTCATTACATCTTTTCCTTAGGTTTGAAGCACTATATAAAACTTCCTTTTTGACAAGGTTTGTGTTCCATTCAAGAATAAGGATATAATGCATAAATCTAGTTATCCCCTTAAGATTTGGTTTCTATAACAAGAATATGAATGGTGTTGCATATGGAAAGGTGCATTATTCATAAATATTTATCCCACAATATTATAATAAATTAGACAAATGCTTTTAATTCATTATCACAATTAAGTAAACGTCCATCATTCATTATTACTCATTTAATTCAAAAATAAATGATACCACTGAATTAAATCATCGACTTAATGGAAATTGAGTATAATCTTCTAACATCCATATATTCTAAAAATTAAACATACATTACAGTGCATAAAATGGAAATATTACATCTATCACTTATCATTTTTCAGTTCATCATAAATGCAACATTCACATGATATCATAAAGTAAACCACAAAATATGGTGACACAAAGATGGGAAACCTTGACGGGAAAAACCCAACCTTCAAAATATGTGATTCCTCTTATTCATAAAACCCATATGTCAATAATTACAAGTGTGTAAGGGTGCCAACAGTTCTCTTTTTCTCAATATACCAATTCGAGGAATGCTATTGTTCCTGCCACATACATGATGCAATTAAGGAATAATTAAATCCCTTTCTCTAAGTCATCATTAACATATTTGTAAAGGAAACCACCTGCTCCTTCATAATTTGAGGAATTCGTTGATTCCTTTTTCTAGTCACCTATAACATCTTGTGTAGGTTTATGATAATCATTGGACCATATTTTGGAGATGACTTCTCGACATTGGAAGAAATTTCATAAATTCCCTAAAAATGAATTTCAAATTAATTCTTTCGAGATGATGTATAATTAACCTTTACTTTATAGATTAAAGTCTCATACCTCTAATTTATAAAGCATTTATTTTATCCTTCTATGAATTAAGAAACCCCTTAATTCATTAAATTAATATCATCACTTCATTATTTGTCATTTCTTCACTTCATTATTTGTCATTTCTACAAATCAATCATGTTTCTCCATACTTTTAACACCCTATATTTTTTTCATATAGATGAAATAAATTACACATAAAATTCCTATTCAATGTGACTAGAGTGTCCTATAGATTCCTTTCACTACAAGTTAATCTAGTCCTTTCGAATTATTCAATACCATTGGAATTAACCCACTTACCTAAGTCATTCAAGGTGCGTAGCATAATACATCAAATTTTGGTTTAGACCCAATGACCATATCTCATCTAATCAATGTCTATTCTAAGATCACTTTGAGGGTTATCTCATTTATCTAAAATCTCTTCATAAGACTTGTAAACTATCTATTTGCATATCCTCAAACGAGATCAGCCTAGCAAGCTCAATTTATGTAGAATAATCATCACAAAGTGTATCATCAACTTCTATCATAGCTTATCCATGATCACCGATGTGTAGACAATGAATTAATGAGTATTTTTCTAATAAACCAAGCTAGGCTCCCATAGCTAGTCGTGTGGGGCATTTATCATGAATTTATTTTAAATTTGAATTCACCTAAGTGTAGTATGCTCACATCGAAGACCATTTATCAATATAAGAGCCTACATACAAAGGTAACGAGTTCAATTTGAGTAGGTTTTTCCCTAATTTTCATGTCGCATAACATTCTGCACTGATCACAAGGGATTTAACTCTATACTATTAATCAAAAACCTCCACATAGCATATTCAATTAGATTTAACTAGATCATTATTGTATGTGGAAGCTTAACATTTGGGTTCATTCCTTTTTCCAGGCTTCTCCATAGCATGGTTGCTTAAAATTTGATGACTATGAGTTTGGGTATCTCGGGTCTCCATATCATGTAAGTCAATTTATGGAGATAACACCTCAATATAAACAAATTGGTTTCTATACTGTTGATAACCATGCTTCTCTAGGTCCAAATCATCAATAGGGAAAATACATATGTCAACTTCCAATCATGGTAGGGTGGAGGAAAACACCTTTTTGAGTCACACCCAACAAGATTTAGTGCAAGGGTTATTCAAAATTTCCAAAGTAAAATATAACTCCATACGCTCTGTGTCGTCTATCAAAAGCTAGTTGTAGGGTTGTTAATAGAGTCGTATAGTTGGGGTATCCTAATTGAGACCATAGAACTAGAATGTATACCTCATATCATCCACATGTCCTTTAATTCATTCTCCAATATATCATGTGTAGAAAAGATCCATATGGGAGAATTATGATTTCATTTGAAATTTGCAGAGGCAAAGAAGATGATAACAATCAATTTGTAATCGACCTTTCTTAGAGCATGACGCGACAGTTTCAAGAGATCGATTAGTCTCTTGTTTTTTGGTTTCTTCCATATGAAACTAAGTATGATGAAAACATAACCCCAACTACTTGGGAACTCTCTGCATTGGTCAATGGCCGACGAATGCCAACACTCAGGAGGTAACATCTCAGTGTTTAATCCCTCCTATAATCTTCTAGTGGTAGGTTCAGATTGTATTCTTTTGTAATAGCATCTGCAGGTTAATTCATCATCATTTTTTTTTGTAATGAATGCTTTGTGCCCCCTATAACAGGGTCACCCCTTTTTACATGATGATCCCATTGAAATTGGCAACGAAGGGTCGTACGCAAGGGTTTCACAACTGATAGGGTCATTCAAGATCATCGAAGACAAATCCAGTCATATAGAGGTTTAAAAGAATAATGATGAGGTTAATATGGGCATACACTGATGCCAAGGTCGCCATTACCGTTTTGAGCAGAGGCAATGAATAAGGAAGTAATGTGTGCTCTCAAGCATGGGGTATATCCCATAGATGCTACATAGAAATTTCACCATATAACAAATACAATTTCCCATGCTAAAATATACAACCACTCCATGGTGGTTGTGGAGTTTGAATGGTATTTGGTGACAACTATATGCTTGTGACTCGATAATTTTTCGATGGGTTCTGGTTGTCACTCAGGTTTGAACCTAATTAGGTTTGAAATCTAGCATCAAATTTAGTCCTACCGGTTAGGCCTCCCTAGCCAAACCCTTTATTGTGTGTATCTATAATCACATACCTTGATGAAACAAGGTATTTCTAACAAAGGTTTTTGCTATAAATCAAATAATAAAATAATCCAACCCCATTAAGTCCTCTTGGATAGTTTTCGATTAATTGATATTTTTACAAGCATTATTTGATCGAATAAACGTATGGAATCAAATTACAATTCTCAAGTAAATATCTTAACCTTCTAGAATAATTAGAACTACACTTAACTATCTTAAATTGTTTTCAAGGCATTCAGGGGCATTAAGAGGCAAACAATTACAACATAAATAAATAACATAACAATTATGAACATTAATAAATATTTGATTAAAGTGTAAGAAGGATTCAACCTGATCCATAATCTTCTAAATCTCCAAGTGGTCTTCCCTTAGACTCCTCCCATGGCTTCCTAACTCCTTATTTCATGCTTCCTCCAAATATTCCAAAATGCCTTTACAACTAGAAATATTTCAAACCTTTTGGTTTTTGATCTAGCAATGGTGGATAGCATAATCCCTAGGGTTTTCCAAGACTTCCTAATTGTTTCTTACGCTAACTAGGAGTTCTTTAAGGTCTTCTTTTTTCTGTTTCAACCCATGGATGAAGAGCATACTCCCTAGACCTTTAAGACTCCTAGAACCTAGATAACCATTTCTTCCCAAAATACCTTCTATTTATAGGTAAATTCTCCCTTCATGGGCCAAATAGTGACCACATTATAATAATACTAAAAATATTCCTAGGACCATTATGACTTCATCATGTCCTTTAAGGGTTCTCTAGGAATGAGGTGAGTGACAAAACTCATACTATTGAGGTATAAAATAGTTACAAGGGTGGAACTATTTTTGATAAGCTAGGAGATCCTTCTCCTAACTCCCACCAATATCAGGTATCCACATGAGTACTTCCCAAAAGACATGATGAACCATAAGTTATTTAAAAATTCCTTAGTCTTTTTTGGGTCCCCATCCACATTGGGTCCACCAAATCTACATATGATTTATTATATGGTTATAATTTTGTAAAATAAAACTTCTTAATTTTATCTTTTACCAGACCTCATCAATAGCCCTTAATTAATTAATATGTATTATCCCCTATAAAATTATTTTATTAATTTTGTTGTAGGATTCTTTAGGGTCATGCCCCTTCTATTAGGCATTAATTGATCTCCCAAGATTAATTAATATTATTTAAATAAGGTAGGAGGGTAATGGGTCATGACAATGTACTAAATGCTAACATCATTTACATATATAATAAATATTTTTAACTTTGCCCCAGACTATTATGCTTAGGTCAAGCTAAATAATATATTACAAATGTTTTACACATGAAGGGAATAATGCGTTCATTGATGCTTGCATATCACATCAATATAAATCAGTACTCTTAGAGTAGATGAGTGCTGGTTTGGGGCCAGGGATGGCTAAAAATAAGCAACACTCCTTTTGGATTGCTCCAGGGCCTAGCACTAGATTTCTACAATGCCATGAGCCAATGACACCAGACCAAGATGTTTCAATAATGGGGAATTCAGAGTGGCCAACTACTAGCCTATGATTGCAAACAATAACTAACAATGACTAATGCATACTCTGCAATTAAACTTATGCTTCAATATATGGAATCACGTATTCTACTTTCCTTTTAAAAAAAATAATACAAATCTCTTTATGATAGTTTATTTATTTAGCTATCATGTATTTTCACTTATAAATGCAGAATTTGTTTTTCCAAAGAGTATAAATACTAGCAACATAACATAAGTTCACCATTAAAATAGCAAGCACAACATTAAACAATAAGTAAACCATTTTTCATATAACCTAATAACGCCAACCTATTCGAGATCATTGAAACCTTCTTGTTTTAGCCGTCGTCGTAGTTCCAATATTTCCCAAATTTTCTCCCCTAAAACTGTTGCCTTCCTTTAATTTTATAGAGGGGTTGTTCATGTCCTATTTTACATCTGTATAATCAATGTCACGCTCAACATGTAATCAATATTTTAATTTTAATTTCAATTTCACTTTAATTTTAATTTTAATTATTATTAGTTTTTTATAACTTTTATTTCATAAATATATTATTTTCATCATAATAAAACATTGTCACAAATCCAAACATAAAGTATACAACCTAAGTGCAGCTATATGGATCGCTCGACGGGTGTAATGCTAATAGGTCTTTTAAACCCTAACAACTGCAAATACCGTGCCGCTCATCATATTCCCCATATTACCTTTCCACTGTTGCTCTTATCTCCTATTTGAAGTGGGTATCTGGCTCCTTCGATCTGGACTTCCTACGCTATTTTCTTCTCCCTGCAGTCATAGATTGATAAACAATATATTGTCCTTGTAGATGAAGTAAGCAAACTAGTAGGTTAATTTCAAGGAATGTTACAATTTTTTTGGTCACACTATCTATTTTTTTAAACCACACCAATTGAGCTTTTGCTACGAACTATATAGTGTACTACTAGTTCTTTAGGGTTCCACTAGCATGTAACCCTCCTAAAGCACACTAATTTACTAGATTGTCATATCCTTCCTTTTATTATATCAATTTCCTTGAAAGATACCTTTGTCTCTTAGAGGAAGACCATTTGTGGCCAATTTAACTGAAGCATTCTTTTATCTTATTTTGTTTAGCACTTCCTGTTAGTCCTCTAATATTCCATGTAATGACTTTTATCAATAACAAGGGTTAAAGAGATGGGTAATCGTTGTAACCTTTCATTCCTCAATTAATTTTTGACCTTTCTTTGCCACGTGATGTTGGTTGGAATTTTTGCCCACCTTCTAATTTGTGTCCACTTTCATCTTTTTACTAGGTTCCTATTAGAATAAATAATTATTCTCTTAAGTTCTACTAGGATAGACTTACTTGCGTTACCTCTCTTCCATAAGTAGGTAAACTCTCAGTTTATCCTAGTTCAGATTTGATGATTTGTTGTAATCCAACGAATCTCAATGATCAACTTTGCTATTTATACAAAGTTGATCTATGAAATAAAGTAATATTTACTTTTCCAACATGGTATGAGAGTGGGCTTTCCCTGCCCCATGTTTTTTCTCATGGGAATATTTCTCTCATGGAAATCTCCCCTCCCTCATTTTTCTTCCCCATCATAAATTTTTTGGCCAATTTTTTTTACTCTTTCCATCTTTTTTGATGGATCAGAATCCAAACGTTTGATAAAACATCCATGGCTACAATTTTTTTTTGGGTGATTTGTTTGTGTTTTTCATTTCCCAAGAAAGTGTTTTATTCATCATCGAAAGTGTTTTATTCACTGCTAGAACCACCAGCCATCTTTACATCATGCACAATTTGGCACTGATTTGTATGGTTCTGGGAGCCTATTTCGTGAATGAATAAAACATTGTGCTTCTTAATGGCGTAAATTAGCAATAACGCGAGAGCTTCAGGCTATCGAGAAAAAGGTGACGGGGTTACCGACGCTGGTATGGCTATAGATCTGGACACCTCCTCCGATTATTTTTTTGTACTTACAGCGGTGAGCATGGAAATTCGACGAGTGCATAAGCGTGGTGACTGGTTGGAAACAATAAATCTACATGGGGAGACGTCGATCATTTCCAAAACCTGTAGATGCTCGATTTTTTTGATTGATTCCAGAGCTCAAGAAGTATAATTGCTTTCTGACGGCACACCATTCTTCTGATTATTAAAGCGCATCCCAGATCGTGCGTCAACTCCCTGTAGACATCGGATGTTACGGAAAAAACTACTGATAGCGAACCCCGAGCTGTTAAAGCTAAATCATGCTTTTCGTTATGTGCGAGATGACTATTTTTTCGGTAGATCTGACTGCTACAAAGATTGAGCTTGAACGTAAAAGCTGTAGCGAGAAGAAGTTTTTTTATATCTCGGAGGCTCTATTATCACTGTTGCTGGAGATGACCAGTTAACGAATGCAGAAGACGCCAACTGCCAAGTGCACAAAAAAAGCAGTAGGTTACGGTGTCAAAAACGGACTAAATGAAGCCGTTGAGCTCCACCTGAAAAAAAAAAGAAAAGAATTTGGCGGTGTTTTTTTTAACATGTCCCAGATCCTGGAGAACATGTGGAGCCGAACAACAGTTTTGACGGTCTACCAGCTATTACCGAAGTCCGTTAGCCCACGCGAAATTTCTGCCATAACGATCTAAATATTTTAAATGCCCTTGAATCAGAAAGTTCTTCGATCTGAATGTACGTGGTAGTGAAGAATTATTCTTAACGTTATGGAATGTGGGTTCAATTAAAGCGAACTAGTATTGAAGTTTATGTTTTTAGGAGATAAATTTTTTAGTCTCTATTGTTGTCAGGTTTTGTACCACCGCTGTCTCATCTGCATAACAAAGACACTCTACCGACTTTCTTCCTTTGTCTTATTGATAGTGTCCACATCGATCACTATCTGATCATTCAGATTGTTCCACGATATTGTTTTCCTATTTAAATCCATTCCTAGAAAGCATGGTGGCTAATAGTCACTATCTGATCATTCGGATTGTTCCACGATATTGTTTTCCTATTTAAATTCATTCCTAGAAAGCATGGTGGCTAATAGTCGGATTGTTCCACGATATTGTTTTCCTATTTAAATCCATTCCAAGAAAGCATGGTGGCTAATAGTCTTCTGTAGTGTGTTCTTATTTAAAAAAAAATTGAGTTCCATCCTTACGAAATATCTGCCTTCCCTAGAGAATTCCCATGGTGGTTCATTTCCTTATTTTTTTTTAATTTCACCCTTATGAAATCTCTGCCTTCTCTAGAGAATTTTGCTCGATGATCTTTAAAGTGCATCTAGTTCAACTATTTCAATCTATTATTCCATCTTCATATTTCCTAATTCTTTCGAATGTCCACATGATGACTTATATCTTCAAAATGTTGGGTCAATCCTCCTCGATTGACTATTTATCTAACTCTTGATATCTCTGGCAGAAATAATAGACTCACGCAACTAAACAGGTGTATCATCCTATATATTTTTAGTTTCAAATATATTTACCACCTTCATAATAAATCCATAGGCAATAACTTGCCATCTATGATAAACAGGTGTATCATCCTATATATTTTTACGTTCAAATATCGACTATTTATCTAACTCTGATATCTCTGGCAGAAATAATAGACTCACGCAACTAAACAGGTGTATCATCCTATATATTTTTAGGTTCAAATATATTTACCACCTTCATAATAAATACATAGGCAATAACTTGCCATCTATGATAAACAGGTGTATCATCCTATATATTTTTACGTTCAAATATATTTACCACCTTCATAATAAATCCATAGGCAATAACCTTCATCTATGAAGGTACAATATTCTAGATGAATGTAAATGTTTCATTTTAACCTTGCGATATTTTATGTCCTAATTCATATCCAATCAGTAATTCATATTTTATGAATGTAAATGTTTAGTTTTAACCTTTTGATATTTTATGTCCTAATTCATATCCAATCAGTAATTCATAATAAATCATAGCCAAAATCCATAGGCAATAACTTGTGTAAATGCTTAGTTTTAATCTTTTGATATTTTATGTCATATGTCATACCCAATACACAATCAGTAAAATACCTTTCTCAGATTCACACATCTTTCTCAGATTCACACATATTTTTTTCCACCTGGGTGCATGGAGTGCAATGTGCCTTCTTTAGAATAGTATATCTTAACTTGTCTTTATCATGAATGACCAATCTATTCTTGAATTATAAATCATATTTGATCATAAATTCTTTGTTCTCATTAAGTCCCTTCCCGACCTTGTCCTCATTAGGTCATTTCCCAACTCGAGATCAACATAACACCCATTCATGATTGATTGAACAATTATTTTAGCTTCAAAAATGATATAGGTGTAGACACCAAAACAACACCAATCCGATTATGTGACTGCAAACACTGATCGCTTTGACAAACATAGCCCCCAGGGCAGCCCTCAAAGGTTAAACAGTGGTCCTAACCACTTTCATAGCAATTTTGTAAGGTCGGAAGGCAATTTGGCACATTTAGACACTTTGCTCCGTATCCGTCTCACCCGGGGACGAATACTAATTGGAATCCGTCTCATCCAGGGACGAATTCTAAAATCGCCTCTGGTAGGGACGGATTCTGAGTTTAACGGGCAAAAAGAAGAATGGTGCCAAGTGGTAGCCCAGGACGATCGATTGATGACTCCTGCCTCGCACACGTGTGTGGGTGGATAGATAGGCCGTTAGAGGACTGTCACAAGGGTGATTATGAGAGCCCAAGTCAATGGAGGACTCCCCTCCCTCATGGGAAGACATGACTGCCACATGGCACCTATGACCAACACATGGCATTTGTGCTTCCCTCTCAAAAGAGACCCCATGGGTCTATAAAAGGTGGGACTTTTCTCACCCAAAAAGATGGATTGAAGGAGATTTCAAGCAACGAAGTGCTGCCGAGTTGAACACCCACTTGCATCCCCTTTGATTCACCTTCTCACATCCACCAATCTCTTTTGCAAGGGAGGTTGTTGGGTGGCTTTTGGAAGCTTGAATCTGACCCAAATCCAACATATGGACACCTGAATCAACCAATTTGCAGACACCCCAATCCTAAGAGGTTTTGGGCCCATCCCTAGTGGATTGGCGCCAAGATCAAGTGCCAACGGTGGGAGGCCCACTTGGGCACCCCCGCACTTTCTAAGTTTTATTCTGAAGCATTCTAGATTACTTGTTCATGTTGCATTTTGTGTTATTCTATTTGGTGAATTCATAGCTTCAATTTCATAACATTTTGATCGGATTTTATCATGCTTTGTGTCGCTTTGTTGTTTCACTAACTTGCAGGTGGCGATATCGAATTCCCGAGGATAGAGGCCAAATTGGGAGAATCCGACCATCTGGGTCGTCCCAAAATGGCCCCAATTACATAACCCCCCTATTTGCAGGCATTTTGTAGGTCCCGAGATTCGACATTGGAGCAGTACCAGGTCGGCTTTTCCAACACAGAAGAATTCGTCCCACCCAGGGACGAATAGCAGTCAGAATTCGTCCTGCCCAGGGACGAATTCCAGTTGAAGGCAGATTGGTCGATTGTCTCAGTGGCAGTGGCCTTACGGTGATGTTTTCTGTCCTCTGTCAAGTTTTCAGGTCATTTAGAGTCATTTTACTCACTGTTTCAGACAAATGTTTGCATGCATCTTTTGGCGATTTTAGAGAACAAACACTTCTTATGTGCAGCAGGTGCTACTGACATCTTCATTGTTTCTTTGTTCGCAGGAGGAGCAGTAGAGGTCAAAGACTCATCGACATCAGCGACGGCATCATCTTGGCCCGTCCATTTCAAGTGTGGGCACGCGGAAAGAGGAACCTTAAGTCTCGATTGTAGTCAAATTCTTTTAACGCTCCTAGCCCCTGAAAAGGGAGGAGGCGTATTTGTAATAGAGATCAAGAAAGTTTAATGAAAGGGCTGTGTTTTCTCCATTTGCTTGTGTCTCTTCCAATGCGTTTCTTTCATTTCATGCAATTTACATTTCTAGGACTTAAGCGTATTTGATTTTGAATGCATCGCAATTAGTGTTTCCTTTGCCCGAATCTCGTGCTTTCAGTGGCGATCACGGTGGGACCACTGTTCCCTGGTTTTTAAGATCACAAAAGCCGATCAAATTTTTGTGTTTTGTGTTTGACAGTACATTTTTGGTTTTTGATCTGTTATTCGTCCTTGGCTGTGGCGATTGCTTTACTGAAATTCGTCTGACCCTGAGACGAATTCAAATTCGTCTCTGGGAGGGACGAATTCTGTTCTGTAATTCGTCTCACCGAGGGACGAATTTCTGTCTGCAAATTTTTAGAGCAGAAATTCAGAAGCAACCGGTCCAGGTAGAGAAGAGGTAGGGATTTTCATAATCTCTGTTAAATTTTCTGTTTCTGTTTCTGTTTCTTTAATTGTTTTCATTTAATCCTGCATTGCATTAGGGAAAGTCATTTATGCTTGTTTCATTTTCGTTAAATAAAATGAATCCCACACACTTCACGCAATAATTTTAAACCAAGGAGCTGGTCGTAAGACCCCAGCCCTTGAGCAAGACCAACGGTGGGTTCATCACCACCTTGGCTTAGCTTTGCATCCATTTCCCGATTGTCAACTGTTGTTAGGCGTAAATCCTGATGAAAGCTGACCGAGTGTCGCTGGGGTGATTCCCATGCGCGCGAGGATAAGTCTTCTATGGTAGGTGCCATTAACAGGACAATCCCCCTTCCGTACCGCCTACGTACCACGTACCTTCTGCTCTCACGTACCTATAGTCTCCCTCTCGTAAGGGCGGGTATATAGAGAGGTTGGTATATCGGCCTGGTTGGTATATTGAAGGGGCTACCATTTTGGGAGTTATATGAGCCGTCATAATGCATTTAAACGTTCTTCAAAACCTACAAAAACAAAACAAAACATCAAAATGCACTAAACCAGTTTAGGGCACACCAATAATCCTTAAAAGAGATAATCACGGTTTGCGCATGTGTGTGTTTATTTCTGCTTAGTGTAGACAAAAAAAAGAAAAATCATCATAAACGAGATAAAAATCTACTTAGATAGTATAGAAGCAACGCAATGGTGTACACCCGTAGCCAAGCCCAATCAAGGGCAGAAGCTCCGGAAGGTACACAAGAAGCAGGCACAAGTCGCCTTCGCTTCAGTCCTGAGGACTTGGTCATACCGCCTTATCGGTCTGGCCTACAAAAGAATCCGATTCAGAATCCTCGGTGGGGTATGCCCATTCAAAGCAGCCCCTTTCGGGAAGACGCCCTACATGTAGACCTTGATGTAAACAGAGAATCGCCTTCTGAGGTTAGACATGAGTGGCCACAATGCGATGGAGCGCTAGAGAGGCACACTATCCATTTGGAGGGACAACGTGGATATGGCGTCCCTTCTTTACCTCCCATCAGGATGGAAAGACAAAATCCGGAGCGCAGGGCTCCTTACACAGGGCGAGCTAACTCCGCCCGCCCCATCCAAACCCGTGAAAGAGAGTACGAGGAAAGCCATCGCATTCCTCGAGGACAACAAACAGTGTGGGAACCTTGCATTTCCGCACTTGCTAGGTATCATGATCATACATCAAGGCCAGAGCCTCGAGTACATGTCGCCCACCTCGACAGAGGGAAGCGACCCATTGAAACTTTAGATCAGCAAACTCGAGGCAAACACATAGGAGAAACATTCGAACCTCCTGAGCAAAATAGGGTAGACCAAATTGACCCGATAGTTGCTAGACAGACCACCCGTCAAGCCCAAATCACGCGGCTTAAACAAAGTCATCAGGAGATAGAGTACCGACACCGCTTGGATAGAGAGCGCATGCAACGCGAAGCGGATGAGTTACGCTATGAACTACCTGAGAGGGAGCCAACCCCTCGCATCCAAAGGGCCGAACAATATGAGAGGCACAATTCGTTGGTGCAGGACAGGTCTCCACGACCTCGTCAAGCTTTGCCTCCGAGATCTTACAGACCCGAGAGGGAGGCCACTCCCCGAAACAATGATGGGTACCTTCAGCGAGGACTCGATCAAGGTCATAGGTCTCGCCCAGAGACTCCTCAAGAACTTTATGAGGAGTACGAACCAGAAATAGAATATGCTGAAACTCCCCATCAAGGCTGGAGGATTGCCATTCGGCCACCCCTCCATAGGCCCCCCGTTTACCATAACTTACAACGGGAGCGAACAAGAGAGGAAGAAATAAAATCTTTCGATGCATACCAAGCGCTATTAGAGCGTTTGGAGTCTGTGGAGACAAAAGCTGCTGGGCATCAAAAACCCACATTACGTCAACTCCGCGATAATCCAGTGCATCCCTCAGTGCCTACACCTCTTTACCCCGAGCACTTCAAGTTGCCTCAATTGGCAATCTTTAAAGGTGAAGAGGACGCACAAGAACACGTTACAAGATTTCTAAGCCAATGCTTCGGCATCCAAGATAATGACGCATTGTTGCTTAGAACGTTCATAACCACATTCGTAGGCCCTGCCTCGGATTGGTTCACACAACTACCTAAACACAACATAAGCAACTTAGATCAATTAGTAGATGCGTTTCTTGAACGCTTTGCCTTCAACACAAGGAAGAAGGCATCACTGAGTGATCTGGCGAGCCTCAGGCAATTTGAGGAAGAAACAATGGCAGCATATGGGAATCGATGGAGAGCTTTGCTTTCTAAGTTACCCTACCATCCCCCTATGTCTGATCTCACACAGATGTTCGCAAAAAGTTGCTTAAAATCAATCTCTGGTCTATTGTTGCTGCGACAATACGATAGCTTAGAAGAAGCTTTGGCGCAAGCCAGAGTTATAGAAGAGATCAAAATAGGCGAAGGCGCAATCGCCAAGCCTAAAAAGAAAGAGTGGAATAAAACCACCAAAACTGGGACAACGCAACCACAACATGCTACGGTTAACCAAGTTGCGATAAATGTTCCCACGCATGTGCAAGAAATGCAGCCTCAAAAGGCTAATTACCAGGCAGTGCCTCCTGCTTATGAAAGAGATAATAGAAGACAGGAGCAGAATCAGCAGCGTCGCCCTAGGCGACAATTCACCCCTTACACGGAGTCCAGGGACTCCCTATTTGACCGCTTGTCAGCGGCAAATTTAGTCACTCTGCTAGAAATTCAAAATATAGACCCTAATGCTCCTAAGCCTAGGGGATACGAGAGAGGAATTGTATTGTAGATTCCATAGGCACAAGGGACACGACTTGAATGGATGCTGGAAGTTCAAAGAATTAATTCAAGATTTGATCGACAATAGAACATTGGTCGTGGATAACCCCATAGCGCCAAACAACCAACAAATGGGGGTATTCAAGGACCCTTTGCCTGCCCACGAGGCACAGGCAAAACCACTCCAGATTAACGAGGTGCGACAGAATCTTCCCATGCAAGGATTTGTGGGAATGATTAGCATAGTGACAAGGAACAGAAGGTACCCAGCAGTTGCCCCCGAGGTAGCTACGAGGGAAGTTTCGACAACATCGCAGCCTCAACAACGCCCAACGCAGTTGCCTCCGCCTAGACCCGAAATCACGATACGGACCAAACTCACATAGAGTTTGCGGACCACATCGGCTAGGCTGTCCATTTACGAGCTTATTCAACAGTCAGCACCCCATAGGGAAGCTCTTATGGACATTTTAAAAGCCATTGAATTACAACCTCATGAAGCAAATTCTTTCAACAACTTCGTGGGACATGTGAAACAATGTACGGAGCCGGTCATCACATTCAGAGAAGACGAGGTAAAAATGATATCGAATGACATGGCAGATCCACCCCTGCACGTTATCGCGCGGGTCAACGGGATCTCGTACAAGAGAGTGTTGGTAGATACTGGCTCGTCCAGTAACATCATTACCACTGCAGCCTTAAAACATTTGAAGCTGCCAACCTCTCACATCACAGCCTCCACGTACACACTGCGAGCTTTCAACGATGCAATATGCTCGATAGGTCGGCACAGTTGTTCTGCCTATCCAGGTAGGACAAAAATCAATACCTACACTGTGCCATGTGTTAGAAGGCGAGATGGCTTATAATATACTGCTAGGGCGGCCTTGGATCAGGGACATGAAGTGTGTCCCTTCGATCGCCCACCAGTGCTTAAAGTATGCTTATGAAGGAGAAATACATGTAGTCCCAATGGACTTAGAGCCCTTTAAGTATTGCAATGCGGTACAATTCATGCCTCAATCGACCCTCCCTTCAACACATTTGGATTTCCAGTTAAATCCATCTAAACAGGGTCCAATACCATAGGCACCACTGGTGACCAACAAGGCAAAATCCCGACCAAGTGAGACTTCATCACCTGCTCCTTCATCATCAACGCCACCTATCATGGCCCAACAGAAGGACAAGGGAAAACAGATCATGGAAGAGGTTAAACCCTTAGAAGAAAGGTTGCCCACAATCTCAATGGTATCAACGGAGGAAACACCAAGCACAACAGAAACTAAGACTCCTGAACCACCAAACATGGAATGGACTCAGGAAGGACTACCGTTTCCTCCCACCCAATCATCAACAATCACTGTTGAAATGGCCAGTACGGGCCTGGGGGAATATTTAGTGCAAAATGTTGTGGCGACGCCGACATTGGAGTCAGTACAAGACATGGGAAGACCTCGCCTTCCCATAGGGACGAGTTGTTCCTCTAGGCTACCCTCCAAACCAGATGAATTTCATGTATGGGGGCCTTGATCATGGTCTTGAACCATGCCAACAAAAGGAAGCGGACGAAGAGCCTTTTGTTGAAAACATCAACTATCTATCAAACCCAGATTTTGCCCTAAAATATCTCGGCCAATGCAATTGGCATGGATACGAGCTAGGCAGATATGAGCAAGGGATGCGGGTCCTTTGCCAACCAAGATATCAGATGCCATATGACAAGTCAGGAGTAGGGTTCAACCACCCCCTGCCCTTAGACATCTTGGTTGAAAATATGCAAGGCCTAGAAATAGGCAACAAGGGGGGATTGGCACAAGATCCGTATGCCAATCCAAATACAGAATACACATTGGGAGACTACCTCCCATGGTCAACAAACACCCCTGGAAATAGCAATAATCCCTCTCCTTTGCTAGAGAGAGGCGAAAGTTCGGAGATTAATCCTCAAAGAGAACATCAACGACTTCCGGACATCTATTTGAAGCTTTTCCCCTTAGAGGTTCCAGATGAAATAATATAGTGTCAAGGAAATCAGGTCCCTCCACCAAGAGTGGAACAACCACAATGGGACCAGATTAACTTATTGGAACAAGGAGGGTCCTCAACGTCGCAAGCAATAGTTGTTGAAGAGAATGAACATTTTTGGGTCTCCGAAAGTGATTCAGAAGATGAGACTGAGATGGACTATCTCAGACATGCGCGACGACATCACCGCCCTTTAACTCATGAAGATCTAATGGGACAGATGGGCATACGGCTAGGGCATGAATGGTGGGTAGACCCAGCAAGGTGGGACCAAGTATTGGATCCATGGCTCCAAATTCAAGATGAGCATCGTCCACCTCGAGATCCCATCATGACATCAGTGCCGAGAAAAGACCCTGCCATCCTTTTCGCAAATAGGGACGAATTCGCACCTAGGGAAGATCCATTCGTGCCCGTTCCCGTAGAGCCAGATCCAGAGTATAGGGAGCATCTAAAAGAATCGAGTTATCACACCCACGGTTCCGGAGACAAAATTCATTCCATCCACATGATCTCCATTGATTTGACCGCACCCATCCGCAATCCGGCCGATCCATCACAATCATTGCACCTAGACATAGATGCCATCGACTGGGATCGCGTCAATTCACCTTTATCACCATCAGAGTACTGGCCTTTCGGTGAAATGCTTCATTCCACCCCAAGGACAACTCAGGATATTTTTCAGGCTGAAGAGGGACCCGAGGTTCCAAACGTAGATCTAAACTCAGCTAATGATATCCATTTGATCCCAACTCCACATCAGTTGGAGGACGGATCCCACATGTCAGTCGAGGAAATGACTGACGTAGACATCGGCTTAGACCCAACGAATCCATAGATTATCAAGCTGGGGGTAAGTCTTTCCCCCGAAGAGCAAGCCGAATACATCGCCCTTCTCAAAGCGAAGAAGGAAGTTTTTGCATGGTCATACAGAGACATGCCGGGACTAGACCCATAGCTAGTCACGCATAATTTAACGCTTGATCCGACAATCAAGCCCGTAAAGCAAAAACTATGAAAGATGCACCCAACAGTGGCCTTGATGGTCAAAGATGAATTACAAAAGTTGTTGGATGCACAGTTTGTCATCTGCGTGGATTATCCGCCATGGTTGTCCAACATGGTTCCCGTCAAGAAGCCCGATGGGAGGATTCGCATATGCACCGATTTTTGAGACCTAAACAAAGCGAGTCCTAAGGATGATTTCCCCTTGCCAAGCATCGACGCGCTAGTAGACGCTACAGCAGGTCATGAAATGCTCTCCCTAATGGATGGCTTCTCGGGATACAACAAAATTCGTATCAATCCTGAAGACCAACTTAAAACGGCGTTCACAATGCCTTGGGGGACATTTTGTTATAAGGTCATGCCTTTTGGCCTTAAAAATGTTGGCGCTACCTACCAACGTGCCATGACATATATCTTCCACGATTACATGCACAAAACTATGGAAGATTACATGGATGATTTGTTAGCCAAGTCTCTTTTGCGCTCAGATCATCTCGGTGACTTAAGCAAGATCCTCGATCGCCTCATAGAGCATAAGGTCAGACTGAATCCCAAGAAGTGCGTATTTGGCGTCACATCTGGAAAACTCTTGGGTTTTATAGTCTCAAAATGAGGCATCGAAGTGGACCCAAAGAAAGTCAAGGCAATCCTTGAAATGGCTCCCCCAACTACCATCAAGCAGCTCAGAAGTCTGCAAGGAAAGGTCGCGTCGATTAAACGCTTCATAGCGCAATTATCTGACAAATGCCGACCCATGAACAAATTATTGCACAAGGGAGTTACATTTCACTGGGATGACGAGTGCCAGTCAGCCTTTGACGAAATCAAACAATACTTGGCTTCACCGCCGGTATTGGCACCACCTAGACCAGGAGTGTCGTTCTACTTATACATCTCAGCTATTGAGGTGGCACTGGGAGCCATGCTAGCCCAAAAGAATGAACTTCACAAAGAACAGGCTACTTACTATCTTAGCCGCACCTTGGTCAGTTACGAACTTAACTATGCATACGTTGAGAAACTCTGCTTGGCAGTGGTGTTTGCTACCAAGAAGCTACGCCACTACATGCTGAGCAACACTACGTATGTTGTGTCTAAGGAGAATCCATTGCGATACATGATGAGTCGTACTTATCATAGTAGTCGCACGGCGAAATGGATCATGTTGTTGACGGAATTTGACATTGAGTTCATTGGGCAAAAATCTATCAAAGGACAAGTCATAGCCGATCAACTAGCAGAGGCTCCTCTTGAAGACGATCAGCCTCTGGTCATAGAACTACCCGATGATGGGGTCTTCCATGTCTCAGAATCGCCAGATTCTGATGAGCCTGAGTCACAGGCCGACATAACCCTATTCTTCGATGGTTCTAAATGCGAGCAAGGTGGTGGCACGGGAATTGTATTCTTCACACCGCAGGGCGCTCCAATGCCCCTGTCATTTAAATTAAACTTCCAGTGCACCAACAATAATGCAGAATATGAAGCCTTGCTCCTAGGTCTTCAGACAACAATCGCCATGAACATCAAACGATTGAATATCTTTGGTGATTCGCTGTTAATAGTCAATCAAGTCAAAGGGGTATATCAATGCAAATGCCCAGTTCGAAGGCCTATAAAGCCCTCGTGGACAAATTCCTGGCAAAACTTGAATGGTACGACATCGAGGCACTCCCTCGATCATCGAATCATTTTGCGGACACAATGGCCTCCTTGGGGTCATTAATCCCGCAAGACCTTTCCGGTGATATGACAACCATTCAAGTCAAAACCTTATCGCAATCCGTGATGGAGCGTGCAAGCTCAGACTTGACACCGGGAATCCACATGATCCAGATTGAACCATCCTCGGATAAGTTCTTTCGAATCCGAGATCGTCCGAAATGTGCCAAGCTGGGGTCCTTGTTTTCCCCCACTCCCACTAATAGCAACACAACGCTATTCTTACAAGTTCTATCCCATTCAGCATTTGTTAGGGAAGAACTTCGAAAGGGATTGGTTGTTCATACTGTCGAGGTTTCTGATCAACAGGATTGGTATTTACCCATTAGAGACTACCTCAAGTTAGGTAATCTTCCCTTTGGATTGACGCACGCCGCAAAATGAACATTCAAGCAGAAAGCGGCTAAGTATGTCTTGATAGGAGACATTTTGTATCGTCGCAGCTATGACGGAATTCTTCTTCGTTGTTTGGACCAACAAGAGTCCACTTGGGCAGTCGCCCAAGCGCACGACGGTACATGTGGTGGTCACTTTAGTGGTATGGCCATCGCAAAGCGCATTCTCCGCATGGGCTATTATTGGCCATCTTTAGAGCGAGATTGTTGCGAATATGTCAAGAAGTGCGTGAAATGTCAACATCATGCCAATTTGATGCACGTACCTTCCCAGGCCCTACAGACAGTCCAATCTGCTTGGCCATTTTTGCAGTGGGGCCTCGATCTAATCGAAAAGATCTCCCCCGCATCGTCAGGCCGTCACACGTTTATCATAACGGCCACAGAGTATTTTACCAAATGGGTGGAAGCAATTCCGTTAACCTCAACGAAAGGACCCCGCATTGTGGAGTTCATCTTGCATAACATCATATGTCGTTTTGGTATTCCATCCAAAATAATATCGGATAATGGGCCATCATTCAAGAACAAAGACGTGCGTGCTTTGACCACAAAGTACAAAATTCAGCACAGCTTTTCAACGCCCTATTATCCGCAAGCAAACGGGCAAGCGAAAGCATCAAACAAAACACTAGTGGCCATCCTTAAAAAGACGATCGCAGACGGGTCATAAGGATTGGCACATACAAATCCCACTTGCCCTTTGGGCTTACCGCACTAGCATTCGGACGCCAATCGGGGCAACTCCATTTTTGCTCGTGTATGGCTCGGGAGGCGGTAATGCCTCTCGAGTTGGAAATTCCTTCCCTTCGCATATCAATGCGGGAGTTCATCGATGATGACAACTGCGTGCGGCGAGCCCGGTTAGACCAACTTACGTTGCTTGACGAACGACGCGTGAATGCTCTCGAGCACTTACGTATCTATCAAGAGCGGCTTAAGAAAGCTTACAACATGAAAGTTCACCTAAGGGACTTTCGGGTTGGTGATTTGGTTTTGAAGGAAAACCAACGGAACTCTAATTTGCCGTCCCACCTAAGGGACAAGTTCACGGCAAATTGGTTAGGTCCATATGTCATTGATAGCAAAATAGGACCCGGGACGTACCGGCTAGCTTCTCTTGACGGTATCAAGGAAACAGAACCCTTGAATATCAGTCATTTGCGACCATTTTATATCTAAGAGAGCCATATCCCAAAAATGCTCCAAGGATCCATAAAATCGCTTGGTCAAAAACACAAAAGCTCCAAGGATTATCGCAATCACTTGGTCAAACCAAAAAGCTCCAAGGATTATCGCAATCACTTGGTCAAACCAAAAAGCTCCAAGGATTATCGCAATCACTTGGTCAAACCAAAAAGCTCCAAGGATTATCGCAATCACTTGGTCAAACCAAAAAGCTCCAAGGATTATCGCAATCACTTGGTACAAAACTCAAGGATTATGAATACTTGGTACAAAAGCTAAGGATTATCGCAATCACTTGGTCAAACCAAAAAGCTCCAAGGATTATCGCAATCACTTGGTCAAACCAAAAAGCTCCAAGGATTATCGCAATCACTTGGTCACCCCAAAAGCTCCAAGGATTATCGCAATCACTTGGTCAAACCCAAAAAGCTCCAAGGATTATCGCAATCACTTGGTCAAACCCAAAAAGCTCCAAGGATTATCGCAATCACTTGGTCAAACCAAAAAGCTCCAAGGATTATCGCAATCACTTGGTCAAACCAAAAAGCTCCAAGGATTATCGCAATCACTTGGTCAAACCCAAAAAGCTCCAAGGATTATCGCAATCACTTGGTCACCCAAAAAGCTCCAAGGATTATCGCAATCACTTGGTCACCCCAAAAGCTCCAAGGATTATCGCAATCACTTGGTCAAACCAAAAAGCTCCAAGGATTATCGCAATCACTTGGTCAACCCCAAAAGCTCCAAGGATTATCGCAATCACTTGGTCAACCAAAAAGCTCCAAGGATTATCGCAATCACTTGGTCACCAAAAAAGCTCCAAGGATTATCGCAATCACTTGGTCACCCAAAAAGCCCCAAGGATTATCGCAATCACTTGGTCACCAAAATGCTCCAAGGATGTCCACAATCACTTGGTCAAAAAAAAAAAATCAAAAATAATCAAAAACAACAAAAATTTGCATCTCATATCTAGGCATACTCAAATTCATCAATCGAGAGCTCTTCTCGCACCTCATATTCATATTCACAAAAACCAATCCATCAAAAATACAAAAACATGTAGCTGCATTAAGCATTGCATCCATACATTGCATATTTGTGGTCGTATAGGTCAAAGGCACCATAGGCTGTAATTGCTCTAATAGACCATCTTATTCCACACTGTTCCATTTTACAAAAACAACAAAAACACCATGCATTGCTTTTACCACACTAGAGTCAGTGGTCTTTTAATGTATCAAGAGTTTTCGTGATTCAGTCATCATTTTGCTCTTTAGCTTCGTAATGTACCGAGTCAAACAGATTTTACGAAGGTAGAGTCATACTTGAAATACACCTTGTTACGTAACATCCCAACACAAATAAAAACACATAAAACAATTCCTAAGTTGTGTGAACGAAAGATGAAACCTGTAGGGTAATCCAAGTCACCATAAGCGAAACGGTTATCTTGCTCATCCCCCTGTGCGAATGACCCCAAGAATGCTGAGAGTTGGCAAAAGGACAAGCATCCTCCCTACCCAATTCCCTAAGAATCCCTAGTTCTCAATAGTTGCAAAACATCAAAAATTTGCAAAACGTCAAAAATCAAATATTTGACATCATACAGTGCACACATCAAACGGCACAAACGATAGTGATTTTCATCACTCCATCTCCCCAATCCCTTGCTCAAAAGAAAAACAAATCAAAATAAACAGTGATCTTATCACTACAAACGAGCAAGTATCCCAATACAATTGAAGAAAAGAAGGGAGTTGAACTTGAATCCCTGGAACTCTCAACATTCTAACAGGTCATGAGGCAAGCCTCAATACCGGTTTGGTTGATAGCCTATCGGTAACTGGCGGTAAACTTCTCGCATGACGATATATCTATCACATTAACTTGCGTACAGATCAATGTTTGCATGTGGATGAGCTAGCTTATGGCATCCTGGATAACACCGCAGATTAATCTAACTAAATACAACAAAGGAGTTAGTGGAGCTAATTAGGTGATCCTCGATACGAGGTTCGGTTGAAAGCCCATCTGGCATCGGCGGTATCCTGACAAATACCACATAAATGAACTCAATTGCACACACAGGGATGTGAAATAGCTTGGTCAAAAACAAGTTCGATTCATACCTTGTTCAAAAGTCTTGTAAGACAAAGTACAGTCGTGGCTAGTGAGTTAAAACTGTCTGAGTCTCAGAAAACCTTAGCTACATTTCTAAACCAACTGTGCTACTTTTCATCTTTGCAATACCATCAAAAAATACAAAAAAAGAAAAACCATGTATACATATAAAGTCATGCATCACAACAATCGCCTAAAAACAAAATAACAGAGTTCTAAACAGTCTATGGTGCCATAGCCAAACATCACAAATCTCATTCATCCATTTCATTTCGCATATCACATATAAATCAAAAACATTTGTATTCATCATAGCATATGCATCCATCAAAATAAATCAACATGCATACATCCATATTCATCAACCATCATGCATAAGACCAAAGAAAATCAAAACAACAAAACAACAAATAAACACAAACAAAAAGCAATAAACATTGCCAGACACAAGTGCTCTTGCACTTAACCTCTTGGCATAGCAAATCGATGTCGGTGTCACATTGTCACTATCCTACTCCCTAAGAAGGCTACCATAGCCGGACCGCTCCACGGGAAGACGGATTTTTGACAATTTCACCCCCAAATGGCATCACAATCAAACCACTAAAAAAAAACAAGAAAATCAAAACAACAAAAACAACAAATAAATGCAACACAAAAGAACAATAAACATTGCCGGACACAAGTGCTCTTGCACTTAACCTCTTGGCATAGCAAATTGATATCGGGGTTACATTGTCACTATCCTACTCCCAAGAAGGCTACCATAGCCGGACCACTCCACGGGAAACGGATTTTCACAATTTCACCCCCAAATGGCGTCACAAAAAACCAACAAAAACAACAAAAAATGCAACACAAACACAAAGCAATAAACATTGCAGGACACAAGTGCTCTTGCACTTAACCTCTTGGCATAGAAAAATTGATGTCGGGGTTTACATTGTCACTATCCTACTCTCTAAGAAGGCTACCATAGCCGGACCGCTCCACGGGAAGACGGATTTTTGACAATTTCACCCCCAAATGGCATCACAAATGGGTCAAAGCCCACTAAAAAACAACAAGAAAATCAAAACAACAAAAACAATAAACATTGCCAGACACAAGTGCTCTTGCACTTAACCTTATAGCATAGAAAATTGATGTCGGGGTTCAACATTGTCACTATCCTACTCCCCAAGAAGGCTACCATAGCCGGACCGCTCCACGGGAAGATGGATTTTTGACAATTTAATCCCCAAATGGTGTCACAAAAAAATAAGAAAATCAAAACAACAAACAACAATAAACATTGCCAGACACAAGTGCTCTTGCACTTAACCTCTTGGCATAGAAAATTGATGTCGGGGTTCAAATTGTCACTATCCTACTCCCTAAGAAGGCTACCATAGCCGGACCGCTCCACGGGAGGACGGATTTTCGACAATTTAATCCCCAAATGGTGTCACAAAAAAAAAAACAAAAACAAAACAACAAAAAAATGCAACACAAAAACAAAAGCAATAAGCATTGCCGGACACAAGTGCTCTTGCACTTAACCTCTTGGCATAGAAAATCGATGTCGGGGTTCAAATTGTCACTCTCCTACTTCCCCAAGAAGGCTACCATAGCCGGACCGCTCCACGGGAAGATGGGTTTTTGACGATTTCACCCCATTATGGCATCACAAAAAGGGTTAACACCCACCAAAAATAGGTCCAAATGTTGGAAAAATTGCACATGCTTAACGATAAACCATCTAAAGGCACCCTTGCACAAGTCATCTTGGGTCAAGCGACTCGTCGCTTTTCTCATGAAGGTCATTCCCTCATCGATTCGTCGCTTGAGGGGGTAGTCACACTTAGTCACCAATCAACAATCACACACCCAATTAAGGAAAACGACATGCATTCAAAGAATCATTGACAAAGACAATCACGCTCCTGCTTGGGGCAATAAACAAGCAACAATCAAATCAATCAAACACTTGGCATTTCGTGAATCATGAACACAAGGTTCCCCTGAGGATAAAAGGTTGCGCCCTTTGCCTAATCATGACTGATCAATGTCCAAGTTCAAGTCACACCTCACCAAAATAGGTTAACACTTGAAATCAAACTCCTTAGCTCGTTAGAAGCAAGGATTCAAGAATGCATGCCCTTTCCATGCTTGGGGCATCAAAAGTTGGTTAGGTTACCAAGAAACCCTAATCATTAGTGCTTTGGTTATCTATTTTTGCTCGACGCTGCGCTATGCACAAGCGCATCCCAAAAAGGGGCATCTCGTAGACACCAAAACAGCACCAATCCGATTATGTGACTGCAAACACCGATCGCTTTGACAAACACAGCCCCCGGGGCAGCCCTCGAGAGGTCAAACAGTGGTCCTAACCACTTTCATAGCAATTTTGTAAGGTCGGAAGGCAATTTGGCACATTTAGACACTTTGCTCCATATTCGTCTCACCCGGGGACGAATACAAACTGGAATCCGTCTCACCCAGGGACGAATTCTGAATTCGTCCCTGGGTAGGGACGAATTCCAAGTTTAACGGGCAAAAAGAAGAATGGTGCCAAGTGGCAGCCTAGGACAGTCAGTTGATGACTCCTGCCTCGCACGCGTGTGTGGGTGGATAGATAGGCCGTTAGAGGACTGTCACAAGGGCAATTATGAAAGCCCAAGTCAATGGAGGACTCCCCTCCCTCATGGGAAGACATGAGCGCCACATGGCACCTATGACCAACACATGGCATTTGTGCTTCCCTCTCAAAAGAGACCCCATGGGTCTATAAAAGGTGGGACTTTTCTCACCCAAAAGGACAGATTGAAGGAGATTTCAAGCAACGAAGTGTTGTCGAGTTGAACACCCACTTGCATCCCCTTTGATTCACCTTCTCACATCCACCAATCTCTTTTGCAAGGGAGGTTGTTGGGTGGCTTTTGGAAGCTTGAATCTGACCCAAATCCAACATATGGACACCTGAATCAACCAATTTGCCGACATCCCAATCCTAAGAGGTTTTGGGCCCATCCCTAGTGGATTGGCGCCAAGATCAAGTGCCAACGGTGGGAGGCCCACTTGGGCACCCCCGCACTTTCTAAGTTTTATTCTAAAAGCATTCTAGATTACTTATTCATGTTGCATTTTGTGTTATTCTGTTTGGTGAATTCATAGCTTCAATTTCATAACATTTTGATCAGATTTTATCATGCTTTGTGTCGCTTTGTTGTTTCACTAACTTGCAGGTGGCGATATCGAATTCCCGAGGATAGAGGCCAAATTGGGAGAATCCGACCATCTGGGTCATCCCAAAATGGCCCCAATTACATAACCCCTCTGTTTGCAGGCATTTTGGAGGTCCCGGGATTCGACATTGGAGCAGTACCAGGTCGGCTTTTCCAACACAGAAGAATTCGTCCCACCCAGGGACGAATAGCAGTCAGAATTCGTCCTGCCCAGGGACGAATTCTAGTTGAAGGCAGATTGGCCGACTGTCTCGATGGCAGTGGCCTTCGGTGATGTTTTCTGTCCTCTGTCAGGTTTTCGGGTCATTTAGAGTCATTTTACTCATCTGTTTCGGACAAATGTTTGCATGCATCTTTTGGCGATTTTAGAGAACAAACACTTCTTATGTGCAGCGAGTGCTACCGACATCTTCGTTGTTTCTTTGTTCGCGGGAGGAGCAGCGAGAGGTCAAAGACTCATCGACATCAGCGGCGGCATCATCTTGGCCCGTCCATTTCAAGTGTGGGCACGCGGAAAGAGGAACCTTAAGTCTCGATTGTAGTCAAATTCTTTTAACGCTCCTAGCCCCTAAAAAGGGAGGAGGCGTATTTGTAACAGAGATCAAGAAAGTTTAATGAAAGGGCTGTGTTTTCTCCATTTTCTTGTGTCTCTTCCAATGCGTTTCTTTCATTTCATGCAATTTACATTTCTAGGACTTAAGCGTATTTGATTTTGAATGCATCGCAATTAGTGTTTCCTTCGCCCGGAATCTCGTGCTTTCAATAGGATATACTATTGGACGTTTTGAAAACTTATCATGAGGTTTGGATGGTTTGCAGTTGTTTTCTGCCTGTAGAGGGCACCCCTAATTTTTCAAGCATTGATTCAAATTGGACATTACCTTATAATGCTTACATGAGGTTCCAAAAATAGACATCCCAAGACAACTTTAACATTCTAAATCTTTTTAAAAGCTTATTCCAAAAACTGGACACAGTTTCTTTTACAATACAAGGCTATTAACACGTTTATATTTTTATTTCAAACTCAAATACCTTCTACAAAAACCAAAACTCTTCATAGGTTCACCTCTAATTATGTGGCACAAAGATACATTTTTTCTAAATATTTTAAAATATATTACAAGCGAAAACAAAAATACAATAGCTTCTATTTCAAGAATATATACGAAATTAGCTTTGGATCAATCTACTTTACAATATTGGATCTATCAAACATTTATTTAATATACGAATACCTATATCATATAATCTACTTTACAATATTGGATATATCAAACATTTATTTAATATACGAATACCTATATCATATACTTATATTATTGAACATCTTATAATATGGAATTTCAAAATACATCAAATAATTTATATAAATAAACACAGAATACCTATATCATATACTTACATCATTGAACATCTTATAATTTGGAATTTCAAAATACATCAAATAATTTATATAAATAAACACATAATTATAATTCTCTTCAGTAAAGTTTGGTGTTTATTGATTATGACATCCTATATTTATACATCATATTACTCATATTTATAACTTCTAATGGAGAACTCTAAAAGAAGACATGGTCAACGAACATTCTATAACCACTTTTCTTAATATTCTATCCAAAATTGAGAATGTTTAAGGACATGGTCAAAGCACATTATATTATGAGTAATATTTCCTCCCACAGTAGATAATAATATTCATTACTTTAGCCCCTGTAAATGGTCCAATGGCTTAGGGGAATTCATGGCTTAAAAAAATGCAATATTAAATTTTTATTTAGAAGACATTATTTAAAATTTAATAAAAAGCATAACAGTATCCATACTTCAACTGTTGGCTTAGGGGAATTCATGGCTTAAAAAAATGCAATATTAAATTTTTATTTAGAAGACATTATTTAAAATTTAATAAAAAGCATAACAGTATCCATACTTCAACTGTGTTTCCATAAAAAATACTGTTTCACGAAATGACCTATGAAAAAGTGGAATTCCCTTCACTTATAATATATTTTCAGAGATTTTTTCCACATACAAAAGAATACCTTTTAGGTTCCTCAGTTGGTTATATAGATGAAGAAGATAAAATTGTGTTTTACACATGTGAGGAACATGCAGAAGTCTTGGATCCAGTATTTCCAACTTGTCCACCAAGTGTAGGAGTAGAATGCTATTTTATTCTACATATTTCTTTTTAAGTTTAGTATTTTCTATATTTTTTATTTTTTATATTTTAATATATTATTTTGTTATATATATTTTAGAGAAATAAATACTTAAAGAATTATTTCCGTATACAAAACACGAATCCTTATATTCATCTATATGAATGCACCTATATAGACCGTTGGATAGGTGTATTGTTCATAGGGTATTTCGCTCTATAGGTGTATTGTTAATAGGGTATTTTGCTCTATAACTGTAAGTATTTTACCTCATCATATTTTTTCATATTACCTTTCTACTTATGCTCTTCATATGACATCAGAAGGAGGTGTTCGATTATCTTGATTGGTCCAAACATGTTCCTGCAACCATCAACAGTACCTCATTCTTGCAAGTAGTAAGTAAACTAATAGGTAAATTTGGGAGGTATGTTACACTCTCATTTCTAATATTAAACACAAGTAATGCATATCTATTTAAAAACTTAAAACATGTATCATACAACCAAAACATGTATATGTATATATATATATATATAATATTCAGTCATCTACCAATTTTTAAATAAATATGGAAACTATTTTTTCATGGTAGCCACATCTTCCCATGTGGCATTTTTATCATAATAATGGTCACATTGGACCTTGTATTGATCTACATACATTTATTTTTTTTAATTGCTTTGCTTTGTGTCCAAGAATTTGGACAGGGCGTACTTCAATGCACTACGAGTTAGAAATATACATGTGAGACACATTCCAAACATATGACCTAAACATATGAAAGGTCAGCCACATATTTGCAAAGGAGAGACATGAAAAGTAACATCGATTTTTGACAAATTGGGTGGTAATGCCAGTTTATAAGCGACATGATTAATTTTTTCAAAAATTTCATAACGGTCCTACAAATCTAAGGCTGAGTTTAGTGGACTTAATTGAGCTTTTGTATGGTTTAACTCGCAAGAATATTCTCTCTACCATAGAGAATTCTTTTGGAGTTCATTTTAGATCTACATAGCTATTTTTTCTATTTAAGGCTTCTTTGAGCCTTTTGCGAATTTCTTTTAACTACTTTTCCATTTTCTTCATAGTGTTCAGATAGATCATAACTAAGATATTTTGGGTTATCCCATGATGAAGGTGTATGACACCTTTGTCCATATAGATCCTCAAATGGTGTTATTCCCAAAGTCATATGATAGTGCTTATTGTAAGCAAACTCAACCAAGAATAGGTATTCCTCCCACTTGCTTTGGTGGTCCATGCAATATATCCTTAACATATCTTCTAAAAATTGATTGACTCTTTTAGTTTGTCCATCATTTTCATTGTGATAGGCAGTTCTAATATTGATCTTTGTTTCCCAATCCCGATGTAAGGATTGCCATAATTTTAACGTGAATATGAAATCTTTTTTAGATATAGTTGCTTCAGGTAATCGTACATCCCTAGAATTTTTTTGAGCAATAGCAGGTGCATCATCTTGCACATTACCCACATTACCCGATATAAAATGAGCTACCTTAATCAATTTTTCAACCACAACCAATATAGCATCATATATGAACCTATTTTTAGACAACTATGAAATCCATAGAAATAACTATTCAATCAATTATTATTGGGTGTTGTATTAGGAAAACCTTCTAGGATTACGTAGGTCGATCCCCAAGTAAAAATAAAATTGAATCCATTATAAAACACAAGTAGAGTCATATTTTGAATATAAAAATAATTCTTTGGCTTGTGATGGTCTGAAATGTATCTCACTTGCAGTACATTGAAGCCTGTCCTGTTTGAATATTCTGCCCTGCCCTGTTTGAATATTTGGCTACAGAGCAAAGCTATTAATAAAAAGAAGTGTAGAACAATGTATACAGAGCAAAGCTATTAATAAAAAGAAGTGTAGAACAATGTAAGTTTGAATGGGACCATTACTCTGATATAAATGCCATATCTTCTATGAAAAAATAGTTTCCTTATTTGTTATAAGATTGAAAAACAATTGAACATTATATATATACTATTGAGAAGCAACACATCCCCACTAAAAAATGAAATTCCATCCTTTGAAAATATTTAGCTTTCATTTTGCAGAGGGTCCATCCTTTGAAAATATTTAGCTTTCATTTTGCAGTAGGGACCCTCTTGATGTTTTTTAGGTTTTAATTCCAATTTTTTCTTGCCTCCTTCTTCTTCAAGTTCTGGATATACCAAAGTATCTAAGTAGGCTTGCATATGCTTTAATTTCAATTTAGAATGCACTTCTTTAATGTTAGAATATTTTTGAGTAAAAAAAGATCTTTCACTAATGTAAAAATGTAGAATATAGATGATAAATTCATTAGAGAACTTGCAATTTCTGGAAATCACTTGGGAATGTCATGATTTTGTGACAATTTTCTGTTTTTGAAAACGTCGCGATATCGCGACATTTTCCATTTTCAAAAATGTCGTGATATCGCGACATATTTTGTTAGAAAAGGCCAACCCTCAGAGATGTCGTGATTTCATGACGCATTTGATATTTGGTAGAAAGTGCCAAGTAAGAAAAGCGTCACGATTTCATGACAGGTTTCGAAGTTAGAAGCCAAAGTAAGGAAAGCATCGCGATTTCGTGACAGGTTTTGGAAGAAAGAGCCAAGTGAGAAAAGTGTCATGATATCATGACAGGTTTTAGTTGGAAGCAAGTCTTGAGGAAAATGTCATGATATCACGACATTTCATGTTTTTGCGATGTCCGACGAAGAAGGCTAAGTGATAAAAACGTCACAAAATCATGAAATCGCGACATCACAAAATTGCGACGTGTAGCGAAATCACGATGAAGTCGCCAACAGGAGCAAAGCAAAAGGGAACATCATGAAATTGCGACGTTGCAAAATCATGGCATGTCACGATTTCGTGACAAAGTCACCAACAGGAGAAAAGCAAAAGGGAACGTCATGAAATCGTGATGTCGTGAAATCATGGCATGTCATGATTTCACGATGAAGTCGCCAATAGGAGCAAATCAAAAGGGAACGTCGTGAAATTGCTACGTGTCGTGATCTCGCGATGAAGTCGCCAATAGGAGCAAAGCAAAAGGGAACATTGTGAAATCGCGATGTGTTGTGATTTCGCGATGAAGTTGCCAACAGGAGCAAAGAAAATGGGAGGCAAAAACTTAGAAATAAAAGCTATTGGAGCAATTTCCTGCAAATCTTGTTTGAAAGCTTTGTTTTGGACTTAGAGTTGGTGTGATTTTTGTTTTCTGTGATAGCCCAGGAGCCTAATATCTTTTAGATTGTGATAAGTTCATCTTCTTTTGTTGTCATTTTATTAAGGTTTATTTAAATTATGTTGTATATCTGTGTTACCAGGATTGGATATGCTACTAGGCTTTATTTTCTTTATTGTATGTTAGGGAAAATTATAGATTTAAGGTTCAGGCCTGTTCTAATTGCTCTGTCCTCACTGTGCAAGCTAGGCTGCTGGTGAGAGATGCCAATTTTAACTGACTTTCATTCTGTTTGTGATTTTCTTTCAGATCTATTGTTGTCTCTGTCTTCTCCTCTTAGTGGAAGGTGATCTTAGAAAGTTGGACACTTTCCTCTTTGATTTGTTCTATTGTGAAGCTAACCGGTATAACTAAAATTGGTAATTTTGGTTTTGCAGCTAAGTTAGATAAATTTCTCTTTCTGCCCTACCCTACTCTCTCTATTCCACCGATTGAATGATCCATTTTTATTTTCTTTTACATTTGTATTTTATTTAAATCTGCTAACACATAAAGAGCTAGATCAAAGAACTGATTGTAAATCTGAGTGTCCACAAAGATAACCAATTCCAAAAACATTACTAAACCAAGTCTAGGACCCATTGTAAGGTAACATACGGTCCACTTGAAACTATTCCAAAAGCAAAAAAGAGGTAATAGACATTTGACCCAACTCTGTAACTCACACCTTGGATATCCAGCAAGATCCTAAAGTGAGTGGGATTTATCCCTTATAAGTGTTATTGGGATTTCATGCTCATTCTTCATAGGGTGTGTATAAAAGTCAAACTAACATTTAAAATTGGCACTAAAAGGAGGGTTGAAGTTCAGTAGTTTGTTAAGGATTGTAATATTATAAGTTACTTGTGAAAAGCTGGATTCCACTTATAGAGTAACAAGGTCCCATTCCAGAGCTGAAGAGCTCCTTGTGCCTGAGTTAGAAACTCCAAGAAGAAGCAGCCTTAGAAGGGCCAAGTCCTTGTCTGGAATAGTTTTGTCACCACTTGTAGTTACTTCAACTACAACTAAAAGTATCATCGTCTATCAAGTAGTAATGGCCAAATGGTTGGGTTCCACTGCCTTAAATATCCCGGGTGCAGCCCATGACCTACCCAGAAATCCTAAGAGATATCTTTCCAAATACAAGCATGATGGAACTAGGACAACAGAAGAACATCTAGTATCATTCAAGAATGGTCTAAAATTGTTAAATGTACAACATGAAGATGTCGCTCGTAGATTGTTCCCGTTCACTCTCTAGGAGGGAGCGTACGACTAGTTTTTGAATCTCACTAACGATTCTATTACCAGTTGGAATGACTTGGAAAAGGTTTTTGTATCGTAGTTTGGTGAGGTAATAGATCCTAGTGTATTATATCAACAGTTTTCTAGTATTAAAAGAGAAATAAATGAATCTGTCAGATTTTACAATGTCATATTTTAGAAGTCTTATGGTAGACTGACTGGTTATTATGTGCAAAATGTAGACCTGACATTGGAAATTTTTAGGAATTCTCTAGATCTAATGACTTCTCTTTTCTTAAAAAGAGATGCCTCTATTACCAATCTAACAGAGGCTTACAAAGAAGCTTTAGTTTTGGAAAGGCAATTGGGGCCTCAACCTTTTAAGTTCTCATAAAATTCCTTTTGTCACACAAGGTACCCCTATTTTCAATCGCATACCGCATCAGATGATGTTTCCAGTACATCAAACTCCACCATCAGGAAATCCATTGGCTGTTACACCTGCTAAAAATGTATAGAATCCAGGTAAAGAAGCTGATAACACAAGAGTTGAGGAAGTGTAAAAAATAGTCCAAAAGTTGGCCAATGACTTTTTAAGTTTTAAAAGGCAACTTTCAATTGGGAAGAATTCAAACAGGTATTCTTATCAGTAGAAAAGATTCACTCGACCCTCATATGAACCCAATAAGGATTATAAAGGTAAAGGTCATGATGTAAATATTTGTGATTTGGCTTTGCCTAACTTGTGCAGGATACATGCTACTTCTCAGCACGAGTAATTGGATTGTTTGGAATTCTATAATGCCTTTGAAGCTTTATTTGGGGCATTGATTTCTCTTGAACATCAAAGAAATGCGGATGGCCCAAGTTCATCCAGCCATAGTGCAGCTATGGTCTTAGATTCTTTCACTTTTTTGGGTGAGTTTGAGAATGTAGTGGAGATGCAAATGGATGAGGTGCAGGCTTTTCAACAATATAGGAGGGACAACTGCAACATCAAAAATAGAAATTTGAAGCCCAAAACTACATCTACCCCTCCAAACAACTCCCACAATGTTCCTCCAGATCCATCTTCAAGCAATAACCCATCTACACCCAAGGGAGGAAATCCGAGAGGACCAGATGCATTTGTCCCTCCACTCAATAAGGGATATAATATAGTGGAGGACATGAAGAAGATCAAAGCCAACATCACTCTTCATGAGTTGGCCCAAATTTCAGAATAGAGGGATAACTTGATTAAAACATACTCTGGGCCTAGTACCAAACCTTCGAAAAAGAGAAAAAATATGGCAAATGCAAATGTGGCCATATATAAAGAGAATACTGAAGTTTCATATTTTCTACTGATTGTTCGTATATTTGGGAAAAACTTACACAACTATCTGGTAGATTCTAGGGCTTCAGCCAATGTCATGCCTCTGGGCATCTGTCAGTAGTTGGGTTTGACCCCCATGAACTTCGAGATGAGAGTCGTCCAATTGGATAAGTCGTTAAAGTGGTAGGTGAACTTTAGAATATACATATCTAGCTAGCATCTGAGCTGAGAGCTCAACACAGAATTGACATTCAGGTGGTGGATATTCCTATAGGATACGGAATGCTTCTGAGCAGGGATTGGTCAAAAATCCTTGCATGGGTACTTGGCTACTGATTTTTTGCATATGTGGTTACCTTGGAATGGTTTTGCAAATCAATTAAGAATCAACAGAGAACCAAGATATAAACTCATGATTACAGAGTATAATGCCAAAAATGAGACTGCTAATCTTGCTGAGGGTTTTTATATCGGGGTTTATAATTTGACAACTACTCAAAGGGAGAAACTGGTTAAAGCTCACCAAGATCATGATAATGAATTTGGGATGCTTCATATTGATGCAGCTAAGTCTAAGCAATGTTATGGTACAGGGGCTGTTATTAAAAGACCAAAAAATCAAACTGGTTTTATGTCTTATCGCTTGCAGTTTCCCTACACAAATAATTTGGCAAAATATGAAGCATTAGTACCAGGATTGAAATTTGCTTTACATTACTTTGATCATGCAGATACAAAAGCTCGTGTGTTGGAATTTTTTGATTTGCAAGGTGGACAACTTCAAGCTGTGGAGCATTTTAGTCGACACCAAGATACAGTCAAGCGTTGGCTTGACGAAAAGTCCAGGGTAAGCGCTTTCAATCATGTAGACCTAGTGCTTCTATGGGACGAAGCCCAAGAAAAGAAAGGTAAATGCACAAAGCTGCAACCTCTATGGATAGGGCCATACCAGATTGTCGAGATCCTAAAGTGAGTGGGATTTATTCTGATAACACTTATAAGGGATAAATCTGATAACACTTATAAGGGATAAATCCCACTCATTTTAGGATCTCAGTAATCTAGTATGGCCCTATCCACAGAGGTTGTAGCTATATGTGTTTACCTTTCTTTTCTTGGGTTTCGTCCCATAGAAGCACCAGGTCTGCACGATTGAAAGCGCTTACCTTGGCCTTTTCGTCAAGCCAATGCTTGACTGTCTCTTGGTGTCGATGAAAATGCTCCATAGCTTGAAGTCATCCACCCTACAAATCAAACAAGTCCAACACACGAGCTTTCGTATCTGAATGATCAAAGTAATGTAAAGAAAATTTTAATCCTGGTACTAATGCTTCATATTCTACCAAATTATTCATGTAGGGAAACTACAAGTGATAAGACATAAAACTGGTTTGATTTTTTGGTCTTTTAAGAACAGCCCCTGTACCATAACCTTGCTTAGACTTAGCTGCATCAATATGAAGCATACCAACTTCATTATTGTGATCTTGGTGAGCTTTAATCGGTTTCTCCCTTTGAGTAGTTGTCAAATTATAAACCCCGATATAACAACCCTTAGCAAGATTAGCAGTCTCATTCTTGGCATTATACTCTATAATCATGAGTTTATATCTTAGTTCTTTGTTGATTTTTAATTGATTTGCAAAACCATTACAAGATAACCACATATGCGAAAAATCAATAGCCAAGTACCCATTCAAGGATTTTGACCAATCCTTGCTCAGAAGCATTTCGTATCCTCCAAGAATATCCACCACCTGAATGTCAATTATATGTTGAGCTCTCGGCTCAGATGCTAGCTGGATATGTATATTCTGAAGTTCACCTACCACTTTAACCTCAGACTTATCCAATTGGATGACTCTCATATTAGATTTCATGGGGGTCAAACCCAACTGCTGACAAATGCCCAAAGGCATGACATTGGCTGAAGCCCCAGAATCTACCAGACAGTTGTGTAAGTTTTTCCCAAATATACGAACAGTCAGTAGAAAAGGCAGAAATTCAGTCTTCTCTTTATACATGGCCACATTTGCATTTGCCATATTTTTTCCCTTTTCCAAAGGTTTGGTAGTAGGCCCAGAGTATGTTTTAATCAAGTTATCCCTCTGTTCTGAAATTTGGGCCAACTCAGGAAGAGTGATGTTGGCTTTGATCTTCTTCATGCCCTCCACTATATTATATCCCTTATTGAGTGGAGGTACAAATGCGTCTGGTCCTCTCAGATTTCCTCCCTTGGGTGGAGATGGGTTATTGATTGAAGATGGATCTGGAGGAACATTGTGGGAGCTGTCCGGAGGGGTAGATGTAGTGTTGGGCTCTAGATTTATATTTCTGAGGTTGTAGCTGTCCCTCATGTATTGTTGAAAAGCTTGCACCTCATCCATTGGCATCTCCACTACATTCTCAAACTCACCCAAAAAAGTGAAAGAATCTAAGACCATAGCTGCACTATGGCTGGATGAACTTGGGTCATCCGCATTTCTTTGATGTTTAGGAGAAATCAACTCCTCGGATAAAGCTTCAAAGGCGTTATAGAATTCCAAACAATCCAATTCCTCGTGCTGAGAAGTAGCATGTATCCTGCACTAGTTAGGCAAAGCCAAATCACAAATATTTACATCATGACCTTTACCTTTATAATCCTTATTGGGTTCGTATGGGGGCCAAGTGAATCTATTCTGCTAATAAGAATACCTGTTTGAGTTCTCCCCAGTAGAAACCTGCCTTTTAAAACTTAAAAAGTCATTAGCCAACTTTTGGACTATTTTTGACACTTCCTCAACTCTTGTGTTATCAGCTTCTTTACTTGGATTCTGTACATTTTCAGCGAGTGTAACGACCAATGGATTTCCCGATGGTGGAGTTTGATGTACTGGAAACATCATCTGATGTGATATGGGATTGAAAATAGGGGTACCTTGTGTGATCAAAGGAATTTTATGAGCACTTAAAGGTTGAGGCCCCAATTGCCTTTCCAGAACTAAAGCTTATTTGTAAGCCTCTGTTAGATTGGTAATAGAGGCATCTCTTTTCAAGAAAATAGAAGTCATTGGATCTAGAGAATTCTTAAAAATTTCCAATGTTAGGTCTGCATTTGGCACATAATAACCAGTCAGTCTACCATAAGCCTTCTAAAATATGACATTGTAAGATCTGACAGATTCATTTATTTCTCTTTTAATACCAAAAAACTACTGATATAATACACTGGGATCTATTACTTCACCAAACTGTGATACAAAAACCTTTTCCAAGTCATTCCAACTGGTAATAGAATTGTTAGTGAGATTCAAAAACTAGTCGTATGCTCCCTCCGAGAGAATGAACGGGAACAATCTGCAAGCGACATCTTCATGTTGTACATTTAACAATTTTAGAGCATTCTTGAATGCTACTAGATGTTCTTCTGCTGTCTTAGTTCCATCATGGTTGTATCTGGGAAGATATCTCTTAGGATTTCTATGTAGGTCATGGGCTGCACCCGGGATATTTAAGGCAGTGGAACCAAACCAATTGGCCATTACTACTTGATTGACGATGATACTTTCAGTTGTAGTTGGAGTAACTACAAGTGGTGACAAAACTATTCCAAACAATGACTTGGCCCTTCTAAGGATGCTTCTTCTTGGAGTTTCTAACTCAGGCACAAGGAGCTCTCCAACTCTGGAATGGGACCTTGTTACTCTATAAGTGGAATCCAGATTTTCACAAGCAACTTATAATCTTACAATCCTTAACAAACTACTGAACTTTAGCCCTCCTTCTAGCACCAATTTTAAATGTTAGTTCAACTTTTATACACACCCTGTGAAGAATGAGCATGAAATCTGATAACACTTATAAGGGATAAATCCCACTCACTTTAGGATCTTTTTGGATATCCAAGATGTGAGTTATAGAGTTGGGTCAAATGTCTATTCACTCTTTTTCGCTTCTGGAATAGTTTCAAGTGGACTGTCTGTTACCTTACAATAGGTCCTGGACTTGGTTCAGTAATGTTTTTAGAATTGGTTATCTTTATGGACACTTAGATTTACAATCAGTTCTTTGATCTAGCTCTTTATGTGTTAGAAGATTTAAATAAAAGACAAATGTAAAAAAAATAAAAATGGATCATTCAATCGATGGAACAGAGAGAGTAGGGTAGGGTAGAAAGAGAAATTTATCTAACTTAGCTGCAAAACCAAAACTACCAATTTTAGTTATACCGGTTAGCTTCATAATAGAACAAATAAAAGAGGAAAGTGTCCAACTTTCTAAGATCACCTTCCACTAAGAGCATAAGATAGAGACAACAACAGATCTGAATGAAAATCACAAACAGAAGGGAAGTCGGTTAAAATTGGTATCTCTCACCAGCAGCCTAGCTCGCACAATGACGACAGAGCAATTAGAAGAGGCCTAAACCTTAAATCTATAATTTTTCCTAACATACAATAAATAAAATGAAGCCTAGCAGCATATCCAATCCTGGTAACATAGATCTACAACATAATTTAAATAAACCTTAATGAAACAAAAACAAAATAAGATGAACTTATCACAATCTGAAAGAGATTAGGCTTCTGGCCACGCTATCACAGAAAATGAAAATCCCACCAACTCTAAGTCCAGAACAAAGATTTCAAACAAGATTTGTAGGAAATTGCTCCAATAGCTTTTATTTCTAAGTTTTTGCCTCCCTTTTGCTTTGCTCCTATTGGTGACTTCATCGCGAAATCGCGACACGTCATGATTTTGCAATGTTTCCTTTTGCTTTGATCCTATTGGCGACTTCGTCGTGAAATAACGACATGTCACGATTTCGTGACTTGTCGTGATTTTGTGATGTTCCCTTTTTCTTTGCTCTTGTAGGCGACTTTGTCATGAAATCGCTACACGTCGTGATTTCATGACATTCCCTTTTCTTTAGCTTTCCCAAGCTTCTTCATCGCGAAATCGCGACATGTCGCATTTTTGCGACGTTCCATTTTTTTTTTCTCCTGTTGGCGACTTCGTCACGAAATCATGACACACCATGATTTCGTGACATCACGATTTTGCGATGTCGTGATTTCATGATGTTCCCTTTTGCTTTGCTTCTATTGGCAACTTCGTCGTGAAATCATGACACGTCGTGAAATCGCGACGTTCCCTTTTGCTTTGCTCTTGAAAGAGAGGGGAGCTCTCTATCTATAATCATGATGACTCGATCATTTGGATTTGTGCTTGAATGCTCTCTTAAAACAAACCTGAGCCCAGGAATTATTGATTATATACGTAGCAACAAGCCCCGTCTCAAAAAATTTGAGCATGTTTAATGGAATCCGCAGAAACACACGAGCAAAAAAGTAGGTCATTCTGCTGAACACGCGAAATTGCTACACGTCATGATTTCATGACGTTCCCTTTTCTTTAGCTTTCCCAAGCTTCTTCGTCGTGATTTCGCGACGTCACGATTTCGTGATGTTTTTATCACTTAGCCTTCTTCTTCGTCGGACATCGCAAAAACATGACATGTCACGATATCGTGACGTTTTCCTCAAGACTTGCTTCTAGCTAAAACCTATCACGATATCGTGACACTTTTCTCACTTGGCTCTTTCTTCCAAAACCTATCATGAAATCGTGATGCTTTCCTTACTTTGGCTTCTGACTTCGAAACCCGTCGCGAAATCATGACGCTTTTCTTACTTGGAACTTTCTACCAAATGCGTCGCGAAATTGCGACATCTCTGAGGGTTGGCCGTTTCCAAAAATGGAAAATGTCGCGATATCACGATGTTTCCAAAAATGGAAAATGTCGCGATATCGCAACGTTTCAAAAAATAGAAAATGTCGCGATATCGCGACGTTTCCAAAAATGAAAAATTGTTGCAAAATCGCGACATTCCCAAATGACTTCCCCTTTGCCAATTTTCCAGAAATTGCAGGTTGACTCTAATGAATTTATCATCTGTATTCTGCATTTTTACATATTAGTGAAAGATCTTTTTTTACTCGGAAATATTCTAACATTAAAGAAGTGAATTCTAAATTGAAATTAAAACATATGCAAGCCTACTTAGATACTTTGGTATATGCAGAACTTGAAGAAGAAGGAGGCAAGCAAAATTTGGAATTAAGACCTGAAAAACATCAAGAGGGTCCCTACTGCAAAATGAAAGCTAAATATTTTCAAAGGATGGAATTTCATTTTTTTAGTGGGGGTGTGTTGCTTCTCAACATATACATATGCATGTTTTTTTAAAATTTTATGTTTAAATTTTTTAAATGTATATGTATAATTGATAATGGTGTCTCAAACACAGGGATTATGTTTAATTTTAGAGTGGGTGAACATAACAACCCTCTCAAATTTACCTATTAGTTTTCTTATTTTACCGCAAGAATGAGGTACTTCTAATTAAACCTATTAGTCTTCTTACTTTACCGCAAGAATGAGGTACTTTTGATTAATCAGTGGGTGCAAGAATAGGTAAACCTTCTTGAAGGACCAATCAAGAGAATCAAACACCTCTTTATGATGGGATGCAAAGAGTAGAAGTGGAAAGGTAAGAAGGGGATAATGATGAGCGGTAGGGTATTTGTAGTTGTAGGGTGAAAGATCTTATTAACAATACACCTATCCAGTGCTCAATATAGGTGCATTCATATAGGATTTGTGTTTTGTATTTTGTACTATGGTTTATTTGGAAATGGTTCTTCAAGTATTTATTTTTTTAAAGAAAATATAATAAAATAATAGATAATAAATAAAAATAAATTTAATAAAGGTAAAAATAAAAAATAATAGTAATAAATATAAAAGAATATATATATGGAAAAATAATACTAAATTTAAAAGAAGTGCGTAATATAAAATAAGAAGTCTATTTTTACACATGGTGGATTACTTGGAAAACTGTGAGCTAGGAAATTTTCATGAACCCCATAGATGTTAAGCACAATTTTATCTCCTTCCCATAGATGTTAAGAACAATTTTATCTCCTCCATCTATAAAACCAACTATGTTAAGAACAATTTTATCTCCTCCATCTATAAAACCAACTATGAAATCTATTATCATATTCTTCGTTTGGATGCTTGGATAGATTTTTGAAGAGAAATTAAGTGAAGGTGTTTTGCATTTTCTCAAGTCAAGTTCTGAAATAAGTTTTTTATTGAAATTATTTTAAAAGAATGTTCGTGAAGTTCTTCTCTGAATGTGAACTAGAAGAACTAAATGTTTCATTTCAATTAGCTTGACTAGATATAGAAGACAAATTTTAGTTTGAAAGAATATGAAAGAATTTTGAAATGAATGTGTTTGTGTTAGCATCTAGAGTAGTTTGCATTAGTTTACATTCATGTTGTAGGTAGCCGCTTTAAATTTCCCTATGAGATCCTTTGGCTAGTTTACTTTTGTATTCAATTGTGAATATTGTTCTTTTTGTGACTATGCTAGAAGGGTTTGCTTGTCGTAGTATGTGCCTGAATTGATGTTACACGTCTTTACGAAAACTGGTTATAGGTTTTTTTGAGTGCGCTCTATTCTCTTGACCGTGTTTCACAGCTAAAAACATTTGGAAAGAACTAATCCTAGTGTATTTAGTCTAAATTAAGAGATATATATTTGGCGTAACATCCCAGTGTATTTAGTCTAAAGTAAGAGATATATATTTGGCATAACATTAGATAAGGGCATTTTTTTTTATATTTCCCTAGTAATTCAATAAGGCTTTGTATTAAAAATTATATATTAATTTATAAAACATTATCTAGAATTTATATTTTCCTAGTAATTCAATAATGCTTCATATTAAAAATTATATATTAATTTATAAAACATTCTAGATAATTTTTAAATATTAATTTATAAAACATTATCTAGATAGAAATTTATAGAAAAGGGCATTCAAACATTATCTAGATAGAAATTTATAGAAAAGGGCATTACTCTTCTAACATTATCTAGATAGAAATTTACTCTTCTAACATTATCTAGATAGAAAATTTATAGAAAAGGGCATTCAAACATTATCTAGATAGAAATTTATAAATTATATATTAATTTATAAAACATTATCTAGAATTTATATTTCCCTAGTAATTCAATAAGGTTTCATATTAAAAATTATATATTAATTTATAAAACATTATCTAGATAATTTTTAAATATTAATTTATCAACATTATCTAGATAGAAATTTATAGAAAAGGGCATTCAAACATTATCTAGATAGAAATTTATAGAAAATGGCATTCAAACATTATCTAGATAGAAAAGGGCATTACTCTTCTAACATTATCTAACATTATCTAACATTATCTAGATAGAAATTTATAGAAAAGGGCATTCAATTAGGCTTATCTCAGTCTAGTCATTCCTACTCTCAGTCTAGTCATTCCTAGGCATATAGGGTAGGCTTCTCTCAGTCTAGTCATGCTTCTCTCAATCTAGTCATTCCTATCATTCCTAGGCATATAGGGTAGGCTTATATATTAATTCATTAGCATAAAAACTTGTAACATAGGCCACAATAGCTTATTAGTAGGCTTATGTCAATCTAGTCATTCCAACAAATATAAGGAATCAAACACACAACTGCGTAGTGGCACAATATCTTCTTAGTAGGCTTCTCTCAGTCTAGTCATTCCTACTCTCAGTCTAGTCATTCGTAGGCATATAGGGTAGGCTTCTCTCAGTCTAGTCATGCTTCTCTCAATCTAGTCATTCCTATCATTCCTAGGCATATAGGGTAGGCTTATATATTAATTCACTAGCATAAAAACTTGTAACATAGGCCACAATAGCTTATTAGTAGGCTTATGTCAATCTAGTCATTCCAACGAATATAAGGAATCGAACACACAACTGCGTAGTGACACTGAGATATCATTTTAAAAATAGATAAAATCAAATAGCTATGATCTTCACACCTTAAGAAGAAGTCTAGTCATTTCCAAGAATTAGGGAAATGACCACATATTATATATTAATTACACAACTACGTAGTGACACTGAGATATCATTTTAAAAATAGATAAATTCAAATAGCTATGATCTTCACACCTTGAGAAGAAGTCTAGTCATTTCCAAGAAATAGGGAAATGACCACATATTATATATTAATTAATTAAACTTGCAACCCATTCTTAACCAAAAATTGGGGCACAATAGGCTTCTCTTGGTCTAGTCATTCCCATGAATATAATAAATTAGACATATAACTGCATAGTGACACTGAGATCTCACTTTGAAAATAGAGAAAATCAACTATGATGTTCACACCTTGAGAATAGAAAAAATCAAACTTGACCTTATTTTGAAGAGATCCATAAATTTTTATTCTTATATTATTTGATGTGGATGTGGAGATATTAGATCTGTATATTACAAATATTGTTTTATGTAGATGTAGATGTAGATGTGGAGATATTAGATCTCTATATTACACAGAACTAACTTTAACAGAAGAGGGCACAATAGCTTGTTAGTAATCTTCTCTCGGTATAGTCATTCCTAATAGCTTGTTAGTAAGCTTCTCTCTAGTCATTCTCTGTCTAGTCATTCCCTATACAATAGATTTTTTTTCAAGCTTCTCTCATTCTGGTCATTCTCGTCTAGTCATTCCCTATACAATAGTCTTTTTTTTTTAAGCTTCTCTCAGTCTAGTCATTCCCATAAATATAGGGAATCCACTTCATTCCCTATACAATAGTCTCTTTTTTTAAGCTTCTCTCAGTCTAGTCATTCCCATAAATATAGGGAATCCACTTCTTTCAGTCTAGTCATTCCCATGAAGATAGGACATGAAAAAATAACCCAAGGCTTATCTCATTCATTCCCAAGAATATAGGGAAAAGTACACATAACTACACACTGAGATTTCACTTTGAAAATAGAGAAAATGACATATAACTCCTTAGTGGCACTCATAGTAGAAAAATTATGACTCGACTTCGTATTAGAAAGTTTAACTTGGGAGTCGGACTCGGGTCTTGGAAAAAAAAAACTTGGGCAAGACTTAGACTTGAAAATTTCAATTCGACATCGTATCAGAAATTTCAACTCGGGAGTCGGACTTGGGTCTCGGCAAAAAAAAACTTTGGCAAAAGTTCAACTCGAGAGTCGAAATCAGGAGGCAAAAAAAAATCTTTGGCAAGACTTCATAAAAACTTGAAAAAAAATTAAGTGGTTCAAACATCCATACTATTTTTAGGAACTGTCAAGTGCTAAGTGCAAGGTTCAAACTACAAGGTTTGCCCCCACAAGCCTATACCACCTCATTATTTTATAATCCGACATGAAGAGGACCATAGGTCATTCAAGATTCATACCATCTTTGTTGGTGTGGCGTGCACTTAAAGGAATTATAAATAAATAATATAATTACGTCGAGAGGCATTCCTACAATGGCAGACAGGGGGTGAGAGGCAAAGAGGTCATACATGTCACGTCGTAAAATATTTTATAAATACATGAACATCCATTGCAATATACCAAAAACAATAGGCTGAACATCCATTGCAATATACCAAAAACAATAGGCTTGGGGTGTGATTTCCAAGATAAGCACCTTGGGATTGATAACTTTTGGCATTTTTAGTTATATATCCTTTATATCTAAGCTAGTGATAAAATAAAACTTAATTTATAAATTTCAAAAACATTATTAAAATTTTACAAAATATTAAATTTCACCATATGTAGGATTCAAAACAGACTATGAAAGGTATGATCACTTTGGTTTATAAAATTATAAATAAATAATATAATGATAAAATAAAACTTAATTTATAAAGTTAAAAAATATTATTAACATTTTACAAAAACATGACCACTTTGGTTTATAAAATTATAAATAAATAATATAATGATAAAATAAAATTTAATTTATAAAGTTCAAAAATATTATTAACATTTTACAAAACAATGAAGGAATCACCTTAAATTAGTCCACCATGGATGGAATCACCCTAACTTAGTCCACCACCTTAAATTAGTCCACCATGGATGGAATCACCCTAACTTAGTCCACCATATTTAAAAATAATCACCGACTTAAAACTTAATTTAAAAAGTTCAAAAATATTATTAACATTTTACAAAACATTAAAGTTTACTATGAAGGAATCACCTTAACTTAGTCCACCATGGATGGAATCACCTTAACTTAGTCCACCATGTTTAAAAATAATCATCCACTTAGTCACCCACTTAGTCCACCATGTTTAAAATAATTGGTGGGTTGGTTGGGATCTATTGATGGAATCACGTTAACTTAGTCCACCATATTTAAAAATAATCGGTGGGTTGGTTGCTTGGATGGTTAGTTGGGAATAAAATTCTTCAAATCTAAGCCATTTTTCAGGTTTTAGAATGGGTGCCAAAATTCAAGGTAGAGGTGACATTCATTATTTTTGGGGAGATTTGTGCGTAGCAATAGTTTCTGCCATAATTTCCTTGGCAAATGGGTTCCAGAGCGAAATAAATTATCATTTTTTTTTATTGCGGCGTGGTGGTGTGTATTGGTTGTAATGGTGACGATGGCAGTGACAAGAGGGTGCAGAGAACAAAATGGAAGAAAATTAAGATGCAAGAACTGCGCGATGAAATTTTTAGAAGAGGTATTAGCATTGGCAGTCTCAAACCTTCCTTGATTGAACATATCCAAAAATCATGCCATTCTCCACCTAAATCGTCACACCCCACATGACATGCATACGTGTATTTTAAGCCATTCTCATTCTCAAAAAAGATGCGGATGATGTATCCATTAGTGAAAGATATATTTGTATTAAAAATAAATTATAATTGAGGGATAAGCATTTTGAAGGTTTGAGAAGCAAAATTACACATTCTTTCATTAATATAATAAACAAATATTTTAACGTATTTTTTGTGATTGTGCACTGGCCGATGCTCAAGTCGAGGAGCATCATCAACACTTAACCACCCTAGATGTAATTTTTTTTAACTTCCATTATTTTTTGAGCTAGTCAAGTCCTAACATCAGGACTTGGGATTATGGGACAGACTCGTCCTTGGACTCAGCTGGAATCGACCCAGGATTTGGTTGAGTCTAGAACAAAAAATATTCGGAGTGGGCTCGATGCGGTTGAGTCAACTTGGACTTGGACTCGGTCGAGTAGTCGGTAGTCCAAAAGAGTCTGACTACTATGGTGACACTGAGATTTCATTTTGAAAATAAAGAAAACAACACATAACTGCGTAGTGACACTGAGATATCACTTTGAAAATAGAGAAAAGAAAACATAATTGTGTAGTGACACTGAGATCTCACTTTGAAAATAGAGAATAACAAATAGCTATGATGTTCACACCTTATTTTAGAAAAAATCAAACTTTGACCTTATTTTATAAAAAATTAAACTTTCATATTATTTTAGAGAGATACATGTTCACACCTATGAACATACATTGAGATCTCATTTTGAAAATGGAGAAAAGCAAACATCTATGATGTTCACACCTTATTTTATAAAAAATCAAAATTTGACCTTATTTTATCAAAAGTCAAACTTTGACCCTATTTTAGAGAGATACATTATCTCAATCTAATAATTTCTAATAATTTCCAATAATATAGGGAATTGGCTTCTCTCAGTATATCCATTCCCATGAATATAGAGAATCACACACAGGTAATTTTCATGAATAGATAATTCAAGGTAGAAGCGACATTCATTATTCTAGGGGATCTTCTTGCATAGCAAGGGTTTCAGAGCAAAATAAATTATCGTTTTTTATTTTGTTTTCCACTACGACATGGTGGTGTGTATTGGTTGCAATGGCAATGGTGCTAGTGATGAGAGGGTGCGTTGAAGGAGATAAAAGAATGGAGAAAATGTAGGTACAAGAATTGTACAACAAACTTTCTAGAAGAGGTCTCAGCATTGGTAGCCTCAAGCCTTCCTTGATCGAACACCACCAAAAATTATGTCGTTCTTTGCTTGAATCGCCACATCCCACAAGACATGCATACATGCATTCTGAAGCAGTTCTTATTCCCAAATAATATGTGGATGATGTATCCATTAGTGAAAGGTATATTTGTATTAAAATAAATTATAATTGAGGGATAAGCATTCTATAGGTTTGAGAAGCAAAATTACCTATTCTCTTGTTAATATAATAAACAAATATTTTAGCGTCTTGTATGTGCTTGCACACTGGCCAATATGGATACTTAAGTCATGGAGCATCATCAACACTTAAACGCCCTAGGCGTAATATTTTTTTAACTTTCATTTTTTTGGGCTAGCCGAGTCTCGACGTTGGGACTCGGGAGTCTATGTTAGACTCGGATTCGGTCCAAGACTTGGTCAAAATCAGTTGAGTTCAAAAAAAAGGAGTTAGAGTGGGCTCAGTGTGGTTGATCCCACACATAATAAGACTCGACAGAGTACTCGGGAGTCCAAAAGAGTCTAACTACTATGGTGATACTAAGATATCACTTTGAAAATAGAGTTTGACTACTATGGTAACATTGAGATCTCACTTTAAAAATAGAGAAAAGGACACATAACTACGTAGTGACACTGAGATCTCACTTTTAAAATAGATCCTGAAACACATAACTGTATAGTGACAATGAGATCTCACTTTTATAATAGAGAATTACAAACAACTATGATGTTCACACCTACGTAGTGACACTGAGATCACACTTTGAAAATAGAGAAGCAAATAGCTATGATGTTCACATCTTGAGAATAGAAAAAAATCAAACTTTGACCTTATTTTAAAGATACATTCTCTTAGTCTAGTAATTTCCAAGAATATAGGGAATTGGATTCTCTCAGTCTATTCATTCCCAATAATATATAGGGAATTGGACACATAACTACTTAGTGACACTAAGATCTCACTACGAAAATAGAGAAAATCAAATAGTTATGATTTTGAGAAAAGAAAAAATCAAACATTGACCTTATTTTGAAGAGCTTCATCTCTTCATAAATTCTTGAAAATGTGATTCTCATATTGTTTAATGTCGATGTGGAGATATTAAATCAACAGAAGAGGGAGATCTACAAGGGAGTCCCATGGAAATGAGAATTACTTTATATTATTTTTCAAGCATGCTCTTTTTCTGACTTCTTTAAAAAAAATAGAATAATTTTTTTTCTCCCTCCTTATCCTTAGGTGTTGTTGAAGACAACTCATTTTTATAACTAGCTTATTTTATTTATCTAAGCTTGTTGGATTTTGGGTTGATTTAGTATTTTTTAAGTTTTACCTTGTTCCAAATTCCAATGGTACAAGTTGCGAGAATGTTGACAAGATGTTAGAAAATTTTGTTGATGTTGGCTTTGTACAATCAAAAAACATTGTTAAGTTTGGCTTCTGATTTTGGCTTTGTACAATCAAAAAGCATTGTTAAAGCATTTTTAAGTTTGGCTTTAAGTTTGACTTTATATACCTCCAAACCAAGTGTGAGAATCTTAGCAAAGGTATTTGATTTTGGCTTGGTACCATCAAAAAGCATTATTAAGTTTGGCTTGATATACCTACGAAATGCATATTTGAGCATATCTTTTCCAACTTTTTTTGGACCGTGAATTTACCTTCTACATTCCAAAAAGTCTAATTCTGACAACTTTCATAATAAAATCAAAATATACATGAAGAATAAAATCAAAACATGTATCCTCCAGTTGTAAGAGTTCATTTTCAACCCATAGTTTTAACATCTATGTTAAAAGTCAAAAATTTTATTATTTTTATGTCATTAACTTTTGTTATTTTATGCAAGGCTAATATTGTGGTGCAGATCCCAACATTTTAGGGTAATAAATCTTAATACCATACAATTGGCTATGGAAATTCCTGGTGTAGCTAAGATGTAAAAAAATTCTAGTAGATATTACATATATAGAGCGAGAATAGATATATTGATTTATATATTTACATACTTTATACTTTATAGGTTTCTACAGTTTAGATCGTAATCAAGTTCTAAAATCTAGCTCGTAATCAAAGACATTATTGAACGAGTGAAATACATTATTTAAAAGACATAATATACATTATTTAAAATTAAAATATATTAGTCCTAGAGATTATTGAACTAGTGAAATACATTATTTAAAATAAAAATACATTATTTAAAAGAAATAATTCTTGTACCCCATGATATTGTCATGGGCTTTTCAAGCCATCCTGAATTATTTGAGGAAAATACATAATCTAAATTTTTATGTCTACCACCTACTACTGAGTTGGACCAATCAAGGACTTACTTTCAGTTTGCTTCCTCCTTGCTATACCTTTATGTATCTTTGTACCTTTGTAAGCTAGCACGTGTCTTTTTATATTCTTCTTGTGCTTTTCTCCTTTTTTAATCAATACCTTTGTAAGATAGTATGTGTTCTTTTATGTTCTTCGTGTAATTTTCTCCCAATACCTTTGTAAGCCAGCATGTGTGCTTCCTTCTTGCTTTAAAATAAATGCAATAGGATTTTAAATAAAAGAGTCCTTTCCAAATATTTCTAACTGTGAAAAATAGTCAAGAGAATAGAGCACACTCAAAATAGTATATAACCACTTTTCTTAAGCTTCTATTCGGTATTGAGAATGTTTAAGGACTTGGTCAAAGCACATTCTACTGCAAGTAATATTTCCCATCACAGCAGATAATAATCCTCACAATGTCAGTAGAAGTAAATGGTCCAATGTCTTACATAGGGGAATTCAGAGCGATCGTCTACATCATGGATGCAATCTACTCTAGAATGCAAACACTTTGCAATTCACAAATATATTTGATTTAACTATATTTCACATGCTTTCAATATTAAATTAACATCCATAATATATCATCCATACCCAAATATTCATTTAGCTTAATGAAATGAAATATTAAGTTTTTATTTAGAAGGCATTATGTAACATTTAATAAAAAGCATAATAGTATACATACTTCAATAGTGTTTTTGTTTTAAGACCTAACATGTGAAAAAGTGAAACTTCCTTTACTTATAATATCTTCAGTTGGTTTTATAGATGAAGGAGAAAAATGTGCTTTACACATGTGAGGAACATGTAGAAGTCTTGGCTCTGGTATTTCCAAGTTGTCCACCAAGTGTAGGAGTAGAACGCTATTTTATTTTACATTCTTTTAAGTTTAGTATTTTCTATATTAATTTATATATATATATATTTATATTTATAATATTTTTTACTTAATTTTCACTTTTATTCAATATATTTTTATTTATTATTTTGTTATATATTTTAGAGAAATAAATACTTAAAGAATTATTTCTGCATACAAAACACAAATCCCTATATGCATCTATATGAATGCACCTATATGGACCATTGGACAAGTGTATTTCTCATAGGGACTTTCGTCCTATAACTGTAAGTACCATATCGCTCATCATATTTTTTCATCTTACTTTTCTATTTCTACTCTTCATATGCTAAAATTGTTTTTGCAACCATCAAATAATCAGTAGTACCTCATTATTACAAGTAAGTAAACTAACAGGTAAATTTGGGAGGTATGCTACATTCTTCCCTCTAAGATTAAACACAATCCCCATGTTTGAGATATCATTATCAGTAATGCATATTCATTTAAACACTTTAAACATTCATTCATAAAATTTAACAAAATCATGTATCACACAACCAAAACATGTATATTTATATATATAATATCCAGTCATCAAATAAATATGGAAACTATTTTTTCATAATAGCCACATCTTCCCATGTGGCATTTCTATTAGAATAATCGTCACATTGGACCTTGCATTGCCTTACATTTTTTTTCTTAATTGCTTTGCTTTGTAACCAAAGATTCGGGCAAGGCACTACGGGTTAGACATATGCAAGTGAGACACATTCCAAACATGTGAAAGGTCAGCCACATATTTGCGAAGGAGAGACACATAGAAAGTAACATGTATTTTTGACAAATTGGGTGGTATCGCCAGTTTATAGGTGATAGGACTAATTTTTCAAAAAAATTTGAACGGTCCTACAAATCTAGGGTTGAGTTTAGTCAACTTAATTGAGCTTTTGGATGGTTTAACTCACAAGAATATTCTCTCTCCCACAGAGAATTATCTTGAAGTTTATTTTAGATCTACATATTCTCTCTCCCACAGAGAATTATCTTGAAGTTTATTTTAGATCTACATAGCTCTTTCGTCTATCTGATGCTTCCTTGAGCCTTTGGAAAATTTCTATTAATAGCTCTTCTATTTACTTCACAGTGTCCGGATCGATTATAACTTGATATTTCACGTCATCCTATGATAAATGTGTACGACACCTTTTTCCATATAGAGCCTCAAATGGTGCTATTCCCAAAGTGATATGATAGTGCTTATTGTAAGCAAACTCAACCAAGAACAGGTAGTCCTCCCACTTGCTTTGGTGGTCCATGCAATATATCCTTAACATATCTTCTAAAACTTTTATTGGTTCTTTCAGTTTGTCCATCAGTTTCAAGGTGACAGGTAGTGCTAATATTAAGTTTTTTTTCCAAGCTCGATGCAAGGATTTCCATAATTTTGATGTGAATCTAGAATCTCTATCAAATATAATTGCTTCAGGAAAACCAACAAATTTTTGAGCAATAGCAGGTACATCATCTTGCACATTACCTGGTATAAATTGAGTTATTTTAATCAATTTTTCAACCACAACCAATATAACATCATGTATGAACATATTTTTAGGTAAGTTGAAATAACTATTCAATCAATTATTATTAGGTGTTGTATTAGGCGAGCCTTATCGGATTACGTAAGTCGATCCCTAAGTAAAAATAATTATCAACTTTACTTGTTTTGAAGTTACATTATTTCCAGTAACTAAATCCATCATAAAACACAAGTAAAGTCATATTTTTAATATAAAAATAAGTCTTTGGCTTGTGATGTGCCTAGAATGTGTTTCACTTGTAGATGTCGGACCCATAGTACATTAAAGTCCGTCCTCTCTAAATCCTTGGTTAAATGTAGAACGATGTAAGGTTCAATGGGACCATTATTATGATAGAAATCCCACATGGGAAGATGTGACTGCTATGAAAAAATAGTTTTCTTATTTGTCTGAATATTGACAAACGATTTAACATTTTGAACATTGGATATATATGCATGTTTTTATTAAAATTTATGAATGAATGTTTAAATTTTTTAAATATATATGCATAATTGATAATGGTATCTCAAACAGAGGGACTATGTTTAATGTTAGAGGGGGGATCTCAAACATAGGGACTACGTTTAATGTTAGAGGGGGCGATATCAAACACATGGAATATGTTTAATGTTAGAGGGGGTGAACGTAATATCCCTCTCAAATTTACCTATTAGTTTTCTTACTTTACTTGCAATAATGAGGTACTTATGATTAATACGTGGTTGTAAGAATAGGTAAACCTTGTTGAAGGAACAATCAAGAGAATCAAACACCTTATGATGGCATGTGAAGAGCAAGAGTGGAAATGTAATATGGGGAAATATGATGAGTGGTAGGGTATTTGCAGTTGTAGGGTGAAAGACCTTATTAAAAATACACTTATCTAGTGGTCAATATAGGTGCATTCATATAGATGCTTATAGGGATTTGTGTTTTGTATTTTGTACATTAATTATGGTCAATATAGGTGCATTCATATAGATGCATATAGGGATTTGTGTTTTGTATTTTGTACATTAATTATGGTCTATTTGGAAATGGTTCTTAAGTATTTTTTTTTTAAAGAAAATATAATAAAATTATAGATAATAAATAAAAATAAATTTAATGAGAGTAAAAATAAAAATAATAGTAATAAATATAAAAGAATATATATATGAAAAAATAATACTAAATTTAAAAGAAGTATGTAAAATAAAATAACAAGTCTATTTATACACTTGGTGGATTACTTGGAAAATCGTGAGCTGGGACATTTGCATGAACCCCATATATGTTAAGCACAATTTTATCTTATCCACATAGATGTTAAGAACAATTTTATCTCCTCCATCTATAAAACCAACTGTGAAATTTAAAAGATAACATTATCATCTTCTTTGTTTGGATGCTTGGATAGATTGTTGAAGAGATTTCAAGTGAAGGTATTTTGCATTCTTGGATAGATTGTGAAAATGGATTGATCTAAAGCTAAATTCGTGTACATTCTTGAAATAAATATATAGTAGAAGCTATTGTATTTTTTTCCTTTGCTTTCACTCTATTTTAAAATCTTTAGAAAATAAACCCTAGACAAATGTGTATCTAGCAGTGATAGTGCTTAGTATTTTCATGTTGTAGTAGCATGAGGTAGTCTTGTATTTTGGTGCCGCTTGGTTAGAGGTGAACCTGCGAAGAGATCCAATTTTGGTAGAAGGTATACACATGATTTTTAAATTAAAAATATAAACATGATATCAAACATGTCAATAGACTTGTAAGAGAAACCGTGTCCAGTTTTTGGTCAATAAGCTTTTAAAAGCCTTTATAATGTTGAGGTCATCTCGGATTGTCTTATTTCTAGAACCCCGTGTAAGAGTTATAAGGTAATGTTTGAGTTGAATCAATGTTTGAAGGATTAGGGGTGCAGAACATTTGTAGGATATTGCATATGGCAATGTGATTAATATGCATTATGTGATTAATCTTCTATTTTGAAAACAACTGCAAACCATTCAACACCTCATGATAAGTTTTCAAAACGTTGAATAGTTACATTCAATCATCAATGGGTGTTGTATTAAGCAAACCTCTTCGTATTACATAAGTTGACCCCAAGTAAAAATAAATAACAACTTTATTTGTTTGAAATTTACATTCTTTCCAATAACTAAATCCATTATAAAATACAAATAGATTTATCTTTCGAAGTCTTTGGCTTGTGATGCTACGATTTTAAAAATATACCAAACACCATGCATTGGCTAATGTAACGATGGTGAAGATACGAGAACGATACATTGATTTAGGGTAAGTGTAGATTTAAACTTGAAAATTATGTAAATCAGAGTGCACAGTGAACTTATTGATATTGAAAAGCAAAACCTTCACATGGCTATCTGTTGGTGCGAAGACCTATGAGCCGTTAATAACATGTCTTTGTGAGACCTTGTTCATTGAAATTTTTCAAATCAGCTAAGAAGATATTTGCTATATGGTTTTTGTCATTGAGATGCTCGGTTGATAAATAGAATACAAAGAGGGGAAACTTGTTTTATATAAATCATTATATAGTTCATTATGGACATTATGGGAGACATGGCTTTCATATTAAAAAATTAGTTAAAAATGTATATAAAGAAAAAAATAAAATAATAATAATAAATAAAGTTAGACTTAGGAAAGGCTTAGTTGAGTCACATCTAAACCTAGAAAGAATAAAAAGGAATAATGATTGTTGATCTAATTAAAAATAATAAATGTTACGTATTTATCATATAGTAGAGTGAAGTTATATAATTTTATAACTTTTACAATAAAAAGGGATAATGATTGTTGATCTAATTAAAAATAATAAATGTTACTTCTTTATCAGATAGTAGAGTGAAGTTATATAATTTTATAACTTTTACAATAAAAAGGCATAATGATTGTTGATCTAATTAAAAATAATAAATGTTACTTCTTTATCAGATAGTAGAAATCAGTGAAGTTATATGATTTTATTAACTTTTACAATTAAAAATAGAATGAAAGAATAATTTTTGATAATTGGTTTATGTGGTTTAAAAATTTGTTTCTTTTATATAGACTTTCAATTACCTATGTAGTATCCTTTCAAATGTTGGAAGAAATATCATTACAAGAATTAAGCTTTCAACCCATAAAACCAAAAGAAGAGTTATTCTATCTTTTTAAATAAAGAAACTATAAAAAAAACTTGAGTACCCATCAATATGGATGGACTCACACACATCCATCAATATGGATGGACTCACACATCCAAATATGATTAATGTGAGATAGGCAAATGTTGTGATTCAATTTCAATTGCTTTCTAGTAACCCTGCTAGGGATGAGGAGGTCTTGTTACTTTGAACAAGTACTGAGAAGTGGAATGGGACACTCTCTCTATATTGAGATACAAGTGGTACATGAGGGTATCTCACATTCCAGGATCAAGTGGGGAATCATTACCAAATACCCAGCAGGTTCAAGAGTAGTTGAATATCGGAGCTAAAAGGTCTAGCGAGTGGTCCAATGAGCGTTGGAATGGGACAACACTTCGTCACTCATAGCATGGACTAAAATATCTAGCCTCCAACTAGGGAAATTGTGGACCCTAGATGAGTCTATAGTAGATGTGTATTCATTTAGGCACTAGGCATGTAAATACGCTAGACCGTAGAATATGCCTCAACTCAAATGGTATCATGCTATGGGAAGGGAATTATGTGTCCATCATTTCAGATATTATGATCTCTAAAAGGAGAACCCCAAGCTATGAACATAGAACTCTAGCAAAGGAGATGAACGTGTTCACATAATGGAACCATATGCGGGATTTGAACAATCTTGAAATGTTTAAGGTATTGTCTGCAATAGTCAATTACCTTGAAATGAATGTCCACATGTTTGTGTACTAATTAAATCATTGGATGTAAACTATATTTATTTAAAAATTTGAGAAGACAATGGGGTGTTATAGTTGGTATCAAAGCCCAGGTTGTGAGACTTTGGGCACATATATAACTGAATTAGCTCTTGTTACGTCTAGGTAATGGCAAGCTCTTCTAGAAGGTCTACAATGGCTCAACAAGAGACAGTTGCTGAAGGCCAAAGAAAATGACTTAAAATACTTGTAAGGGATTCAAAAAGGGTGGCTAGATTAGAAGCACTCCAAAGACTTACCTAAAATAAAAAGGAACCCATGGTCAATAAAGACTCTCTAAGAGGATAATTTGTCTAAGATGGTCCAACTGCTACAAGAATAGATAAATCAGCAATGTGTGCATATGGAGATACAAAGGGTTCAATCACAAGAATAATTGAATAAATAGAGAGAGCACATGGAAATGCAAAGGGTTCAGCTGACTGACCAAATGGAGCAACAAAGAGAACAAATGGCTCAACAACAAGAACTACTTACTCAATTACATAATTTAATTGTAAACTTGTCCAAGTAGTCAAAAATGAAACTGAAGGAAATGCTTGAGAGATCAACTTGAAGATGAGTAGGTAGTGAGTTAAATAAGGATTTAAGAAAAAATGACATCAAAAAATTTGATGGAAAAGGTGATGGTGAAGCAACAAAAAATTGGTTAAATTATGTTGACGAGTATTATGCTATCAACCCAGTCTCATCTGAGTCTAAGACAACGTGGGTGGTCTCTCACTTATTAGGGATAGCTATGGACTAATGGACGACATATAATAAAAATTAACATGTGGAGGTAGTATATGTTTCTTGGACACATTTCTAAAAGAGTTTAGAAACTAATTCTTGACCTGACAATTCTATGTGGAAAAGTTTAGGGAATTCACCAATCTAAACCAGGAGAATTGACATTCATTAAATATTCAACTATTGAAGTATATACCTAAATCTCATTGGCTTGGTGAAACCAAAATATTTTTTAGAAGCATATGATACCAATCAATTTGAGGAGTTAATTTAGAAGAACAAAAAAACATTCGATTTGAGGAGTTAATCTAGAAGAACAAAAAACGTTATTAGAAAATAGAAAGAGATAAGGATGAACCAAGAAAGAGTAGAGACTTTGAACCAAGAAAGAGAAGAAAATTTGGACCTTAAAAGGAATTAAGGACTAGGGAAATAAGTTTAAAGGTGTATATAATTACAGATAAGATGATAGAAATAGGAACATGTACCAGAACAAGGGTCATCCTGACAAGAGGAACTATAGAAATGACTATAATGCACAAATAAAGGAAACCACACATCAAGCTAGAAATGAGGAAGGTAGAAAGGATAAAGCCCCTTTAAAGGGATGTTATATTTTTACTAGAGCTCACTATGCTAATTAGTTTCCACTTAGGGTAGACAAATAGAAAGTTGCTAAGGAGACCACACACAAAATATATGTTGCAACAGGTAATTCTACACTCACTGGTCAAGCTACAACCTTTATATTGACCAACCTTTCTTATACAAGAAATAATATTTAAAAAGGATCTACGTGTTTTAGTTGATAGTGGGGCTATTGATAGCTTTATTTATGTAAGTTTAATGAAATACATACCAAAAAGTCTTGGATACATGGCATATGGGTGGAAGGTTGAATATGGGTTAGGACAGACCTACACTATTAATCAATGTCTTTTTTAATTGCAAATCACTTTACCTCAAGGAAAGACTAGGTGGCATTTATATGTAGATCCCCTACATGCTTTTGATATTGTTTTAGGGGTGGATTGGCTTAGGGCACATAAGGATTTACTAAATTTTTAGGAGATATGGGTAGATTTTACAAATGATACTAAGCAATGAATCTGACTTCACTGTGGTCGAGATTCACTCAAGCCACATTATCTATCTACTAAAGGAATTCAACTCTGTGTTGTCAAATTAAATAAAAAATTGGAAACTGAATCCATTTCATGATTGTTTCAACAACATCCAGTATTGAAAGAATTTAGGGATGTTTTTCCAAAATATTTACCAGGTTTGCCACCTCAAAGAAAATTTGACTTATCAATAGAATTGCTACCGTGAGCTGCACAAATTGCATGAGACCCCTATAGAATGACCCCATATAATTGCAAGAATTGAAGACTCAATTGCAATATTTGCTTGAAAAAGGACATATCAAGCCAAGTGTATCTCGTCCGGGTAATGACAAGATCTTACAAATGGTCTACAATGGATCAACAAGAGACTGTAGCACCCTAAAATTGGCACAGTTAAACCCTTAGTAAAAAGGTAAAAATTTGAATTTTAACTCCAAACCGCCCATTTACCTCCCGTCACCCGCTCCCCTTGTTTTCTGTGCCATTTTTAGGATTTGTTTTGATCGTTCGACGATATCATCGACTATCAGACAAAATCATCCCAGATCTTACGAATTTGTCTAGAATAGAACGTCCAAATGATTTCGTCCCAAAACTAAATTTTCATAATTAGCTTCTGTTCAACAACTTCTCTAACTTGGGCAGAAAGCATGTCTGCACTGTTAGAGTCTCCCCCGTTGGAGATCTCCCAAATTGGGATGATCTCCAACCTCCTAAACTCTCCCTAATCCTATATAAATTGGGATTTTCTTAGTTTATCCCCTTGGCTGGCTGATTTCCCTGCAACCTTAGTTTCTTGTGCATTAAAACACCTTCATACCATTGTCGCATTGTGTATTTCAAGTTTTCTTGCAAAAATTTTACTATTTTTCAGCCGAAGCAATCTCGGATCGTCGCAGGCGATTCCAGAAAATTTTGAATGATCCTATCGCATATCGGTGATGATCTCGTATGATTGGAGATGATCTCGACTGTAGTCTATATTGGGGAAATTAGAGCCTAGAGTTTGCATTTATTTATCTTCTATCTTCATTTCTTTATGCATTGACTTAGTTTATTCTATTTCTGCATTTTGGAGTTCACCTCATTTAGCATAGATGCATGATAAAGTTAAAATAAATTATCAAATTAATGCATTTCCTTTAATTGTTATCTGGATTTATCATTTAGGCAAGTTTACTATCATTTCTATCATTTCCCCTTGCTTTTGCAGTTGCATTTTTGGTTTTTGGTATCTATTTTTGTGATTACAGGTTTATAATAAATTCGTCTGACGAATTCGTCAGGTCGACGATGATATCGTCTGATCTCAGATGATCGACTATGATCTGAGATGATTCTATGCAATTTTAGATGATAATGTAAGATTTGAGATGATCTGGACTTCTACAAACCTCAAAATCTTCATCAGACATCTAGAATCAGGTACATTCTATCTTATTCAACACACTTTATATGTTTAGCACTTATTCATGTTTTCTATATTCATATAAATCAGCATTGACATATATAATTGCTTATATTCATCTTGGAAAAAACTAGGAATTGAATGATTGAATATAAAAATGAACACATCAAACCCATTCTCAACCTAGGCATGGAAACTACCACTCAAAGTTTCCTGGTGAACCCACCATTCATCAAAAATTCACCCTTATACCCCTCCCATGAGAGGCACGACATTCAAAGGGCCTCTTAGTTCGAGGTATTGTCCCATCCTTCTCGCATCCCCCTTTCGGGCACGGATCCTATAGCCTGAAGGTAAGGATGCAAAAAATTTGGAGCGATACATTTTGGTGAACCCGACATGAGAACTAAAAACCTTTTGAATATATATATATATACATAGAAGAAGAAGATTGTTAAGATTTCATATCATAATTAGATGGTAGATTATAATAAAAGATGAGTTGTCACCATAAATGTTGAAAATCAATTAGCAACCATAGAGATTATCTCTATGCTTAGAGTACCTCAAACAAATAGAGTCCAACTTTTGTGGGACGAACTTGATAGGAGATTGGGTATTATTTCATCTAGGTCAACAGAACTTAGGCAAATTAAGAGGTTCATCTTAGATAGAATACTAGATTCTGATCAGGTGACTTTGTACCATGAACTTTAGAGAGCTTGCCATAGGTTGTTAGCTGATAAAAGAGCACTTGTGTATTTTGAGTTGTACACCTTTGAGGAATACCTCGACAATGCAGTTGTAGTACATAAATTTCTATCTCATATAGAGGATCAAGAGGTCATTCTTACGGATAGAAAGAGATGGAATAGAGTTCCTAGAGCTGTGTTATATCGAGAGTATTGCCATGAAATCTATCTTTATAAGTTCGAGTATGAAGCAGATAATATCACCATAGCACACTTTGTCAAATTATTGAAAAACCATTTCCAATTTGAAGAGGAGCATTTCATGACTCCTGATGAACTTGATCCTATTAATGATATCCACAAACTATTTATAGAAAACTAGGCCATTCTTTTTATTATTTCTTGCATTTAGTATGTTGTTTGTTGTCTTTATATTATTATAAATATATATATATATATATAACAAAAATTAAAACGTTTTCTTTTAAGTATTATAGTAGGTATATAATTAAAATATATACCTCCCAAAATTTGTCGCACATATATATATAAATATATATTTGCTAAAATCTAAGTTTAAGCATAACGACTAGACTTAGGAATGGAAAACAGACCGAAGTAGAAGAATATTGGTTAGGAAAACCATTAAATAAACCATATGTCCTTCCTGAAGACCCAATTCAGGAAGAAGGAACCTTAGACCAAAAAGAAGAAGAGTTTTTTGAAGGAAATGAACAAAGAGAAACTGTTAGAGAGGAAGGATCCTCATCCCCTAAAATGTCTCCGGGAGGAGCTGTTACTTTTGATAACATGGAACATTTTTGGAAGTTCCTCAATACTAATATTGGCGCTCTTAATAGAGAAGTCCATATGGACAAGGATAAAATTAGTGACACTCAAGCAACCCTAGAAGAAATATATCACACATGCACTAATCCCTTGTCCTTCGTTGATCAATAAAGTGATCAAGCTGGACCATCCAATTTGGATATGGCCGTTATAATCTAGAACATGCAACAAAAACAGGTTACCCAACCACCTAGAGTGCCGGTTACCAAGCCTAGAGTTATTCCCACACAAAAGAAACCTTCATTCACTGCTCTATTTTGCCAAGCTATTGATCAACATACCTCAAATCAACAAAATCCCAAAACAAAACCAAATACCAATTTCCAACAATCTGGGATACAACATAATGCTACTACAAATCTTCTTCATAATACTCTTCCTACCAACCATTTACATAATAGCAATATAGCATCTAATCCTTACGTCCCACCATCATACGCTCACAAATCCCATGCTTATGTCCCACCAAACCAATATGGTGGACAAACTAGTAATCTTGAAACTATGGTGAAACAGTTAGTTTCTCGCATGGACCAGATCGATCCCTATCGTCCCTCGTACAATTATCGAGAGATGTGTAGTCAACCCCTAGATCCTATAGTTGTAGCACAACCATATCCTAAACACTTTCCTATGCTTGTCCTACCTATATACAAAGGAACCAAAGATCCCATAGAGAATCTTCGTATGTTTAGGATAGCATGTCATGATATATCACATGATGACTTGTTATTACTAAAAACATTCTCGAAAAGTTTAGGAGGAATGGAATTGGAGTGGTATTATCAATTACCCACTCATTATTTGAGGAATTTCAAAGAAACAACCGAGTATTTTGTTCATCAATTTAGTGCCTACATCGAAAGGCATGTAACCATTAAATATTTGTACAACTTAAAACAAGATAAAGATGAATGTTTTGCTGATTTCCTAGCTTGGTGGAGACAGTTGATAGGAAAATTACACTTTGTGTTACCTTATCGGGAAATGCTGGATATCTTTATCAATAATTTACAAGAACAAATATCCTATGAGTTATCAACTGCTACCTTGACCACCTTCGATCAAGCTATAGACTTAGCTCGAAGAGTGGAAGATGCTTTCATTAGGAGAGGACAACTTAAAAAGAAAGATGATGAGAAAACATCCAGAAATCAATATAAAAATAAACAAGTTGTGGGTGATGGAGTCACTAATAGTAGAAATATTGCTACTGTTAATGCTATGAAAACAATAGAGAATTTTATATTGAAACCTCCTGATAAACCACCTTGAGAATTTACTAGGTTAAATCAACCTCTATCAACCATTTTACTGTAATTATTAGAACGAGGTTTGATTCAATTACCAACTATCCGGGAACCTGATCCAAGTATACCCGGATACAGAGCTAATTTACACTGTGATTTCCATAAAGGACCTGGACATGCTACCAACTCTTGTAAAAAATTAAAACATAAAATACAAGACTTAATTGATAACAATGAGATGGAGGTGCAAACCTTTCAACCTAAACAAAATCCTCCTAATAATGCTCAAAAGAAAATACCCCAAAATCAAAATCATAATGCCAATCAATCATTAGACATATTTCAACATCCTTTACCAAAGCATGGTAAAGAGGTGGCTAATCAAATTGAGCATCATAATGTTCCCCCTCCTACCCGATATGTAGGGACTATTAGTGGACATTTACCTGCCCATGACCTACAAATCTTTGACACAACTTTATCCATGGTTACGACCAAACCTCTATATAATATTCGGACACCTGATCTTAGTGATACAGAATACGAGATTGAAAGTGACATGAAAATCACCTCAAATCAATTGAATAGTTTTGAGGATGAATCAGATGCTATTCAACCTATCACAAAATCTATGGTTCCAAAAGAACCATTTCCAAGAAAAATCACTACTAGACCATCTTCTCACCAATTACTTTCCAATGAACAAGCCATAAACGGTAGACCAAGACCCATTCATCATCCACAAAATAATATTGTAGGTACCATCGGAGCTGTTACTAGAAAACATGCTCAAAATTTTCAACAAGATCAAACTCAAAACGATGGATCAGCTCCATTTGTTTTGAAAGTTCCTAATAAAGGGAATCATGCGCCAAATGTTCAACCTAAACCTCCTTATAATATTAATGAAAAATTATCAAATACTACAACTAGAATTTCCCTTTTGGACCTTTTAAGATCTTCTCCTGCCCATAGGGATGAATTAATGCTCACATTAAGCCAAATGATGGTACCAAAAAATATTCAACCTGAAGCCATGGCCAATACTATCATAACTCGAGAAGTCGATTGTATTGACTTCCAAGATAAAGATATACCGCAACATAGTTTACATAAGGATAACCCCTTATATATTACTGCCCTAATTGGAGATGTAGCAGTTAAACGAGTCTTGATTGATAATGGTTCATCTTTAAACATTTGCACTTTTTACTTCTACCAAATATTTGGGTTTAGAAGTGACGAAATGAAAAGAACTGATATGATCCTAAAAGCCTTCAATGACGAAACACAAGAAACATGTGGAGTTATTACTATCCCATTGCAATTTGGTCCAAGAACCTTAGAAACGACCGTGTTTATTGTACATTTCCCTACATCGTACAATATAATATTGTGTTGCCCTTGGATCAATGCGATGCGAGTTGTTCCCTCAACTTTACATTAGTGTGTTAAATTCGAATTTAAAAATCAGTTGGTTACCAGTCATGGTGATCCCAGACCCTTTGATATGTCTGCTTTGGTAGAACAGGTTGGAGTTCAATTTTTCCTTGCTCTGTCATCCACACATCCTAATTCTCATTATCCGTCTAAACGTGTGAAACACACACCCATAACATCATCTACTTTTTCTCCATCAACTCCACATCTACACATAGTTCAACCATATTTCGAACAAACCACATTAGGACCACAACAAGATCCTAAACCCACAACCAATGCTTCTTGTTTTACTCCTATAACTTCCATACCTATAGAATCGTCCATAGACATCCCTACAAAATATACACCTACCAGAGGCATATTTTTTGCATCCACAGATGTAGGAAATTTTTCTTCTACCTCTTATGCTCTTACTGATGAGCTCTTACCTGATTTATCTAAAATTCTTATATCATAAAAAACAAACACTGCTATGCAAGATTCCCTTATTTTAAATAATTTGCCACCCTCTCCTTGCACCTTGGTCCTCCCACAGCATATGGGAAGTATTTACCAAGTCGTGAGTTGTGCTTTTATTTATAAGGGATATGACTGGGGTAGAATACCCAAAAACATCAAGACTCATTACGATGGATATGCTCGATGTTATTTTGCTAATGAGTATATTAAAGCTAAATCTATAATGCTTAAATTGGGATATAAAGGGAAAGGTTTGGGACCTTTCCAAAATGGTATGAAATAACCTTTTGAGATAGAACCATGGCCTACCCAATGTGGTGTGGGCCTATTTCCTAGTAAGGGTCAACCCTTCCCATTTGAGGATGATGACCATCTCATATGTTACCAATATTATTTGGATAAATGTGATGCTTTGCATTTAATGAATAAGCCATTTACATGTAATATGCTATCCATAGCTTACCCTGAGATGATATTTGGATCCGACGATGAGTTGAAGGGAGATATCTTCCATGATGTCTTCGTCAAGGAATTATTACATAACAAATTTTATTTCGATGGCTCTATACCTGGTATAGCCCAACTTGAGGCCATGACTCCTCAAGATGAATTATCTAAGATAACCTCGAAAGAATTACAAGAACTGGGCGTTTCACCCACCCCACCTAATTTTGAGAGAGATCTACACATGGAAGTAGAAAACGTCATAAAAATTAACATTGGAACCAACGATAACTATCACATAATCAACATTGGATCAGAATTGAGTTAAGAGAAACAAGATAAATACATTGCATTTCTTAAGGAATATGAAGATGTCTTTGCTTGGACATATGAAGATATGCCAGGATTAGACCCTTCTATAGTTATGCATCACCTAGTAGTCCATCTAGATGCTAAACCTGTTAAACAAAAACTTAGAAAAATGCATCCTAAAGTGGCATTACTAGTCAAAGGGGAATTAGAAAAACTCCTGAAGGTTATTTTTATACAAGCCATTGATTATGCTCAATGGATCTCGAATTTAGTTCTAGTAACTAAGAAAGAAGCTACCAAAGTTAGGGTTTGCACAAATTTTAGAGATATTAATGCTGCATGCCCTAAAGATGATTTTCCTCTTCCCAACATGGATAAGTTCATTGATTTTACTGTTGGGAGTGGAATGATATCCTTAATGGATGGATTTTCTAGTTATAATCAGATCAGGATAGCTCCTGAAGATCAGGCTAAAACAACCTTTATTACCCCTTGGGGGACTTATTATTGGAAAGTGATGCCATTCGGTTTAAAGAATGCAGGTGCAACATATCAACGAGCCATGACTTATATCTTTCATGATATGATGCACAATATTCTACATGATTATGTAGATGATATTATAGCTCGTTTCATCAAAGAATATGATCATTTAGATGACTTGAGAAAAGTATTTAATCGATTAAGGGAATATCTTATCCGACTGAATTTGGCCAAATGTATATTCAGAGTTAAGTCCAGTAAAATATTGGGGGTTATAGTTACTTTACGTGGCATTGAAATTGACCCTCTCAAGATTGTGGCTATCACTGATATGCCCGCACCCATAAATATATCAGAATTACATAGTTTACAAGGTAAGCTTCAAGCTATTCATCGCTTCATCGATAAGTTGGTAGACAAAATAGGACCCTTTCTTAAGCTTCTTAAGAAAAATATCTCTTTTCATTGGGATGATGAATGTCAAGAAGCATTTGAACTCCTCAAACAATATCTCCTTAACCCACCTATTCTTTCACCACATAGACCTGATAGCCCATTTATCTTGTATATTTCTGTTTCAGATTTTGCCTTAAGAGCTATGTTAACTCAACTTGACGATGAGAAAAGAGAGTGTGCTAATTATTACATTAGCCGAACCTTAATCAGTTATGAAACCCATTACACAACATTAGACTATGTCTTGCAGTCATATTTTCTACACAAAAATTATGCCATTATATGCTCAGTCAGAAAACGTATGTTATTGCTAAATTCGATCCTTTGCGATATCTCATGAGTCGACCGTACTTATCTGGTTGCACAACAAAGTGGGTTCTTGCACTAAGCGAGTTTGAACTCACGTTTATAGGATAGAAGTCTGTTAAGGGTCAAATCATAGTAGATCAACTAGCTACTACACCCTTAGAGTCTACCCATCCCCTCATCATTGAGTTTCCTAATGAATGCCTTAAATTAGAGGTAGACCATCCAGAGCAATGGTCCCTATACTTTGACGGATCTCGATGCATGAGTGGGGCTAGTGTAGGTATTATTTTAATATCTCTACAGAAACATCTTATACCTTTTTCCTTTAAATTAACATTTGCTTGCACTAATAACACTGCTGAATATGAGGCTCTAATCCTTGGATTACGAGTTGCCTTGACACTAAAAATTAAAAATCTATTGGTTTTCAGTGATTCTCAACTTGTCATAAATCAAATCAATGATTTTTATTAGACCAGAGATGATAAATTACATCCATATAAAGCATATATCTTATAATTAATATCTTTATTTGATCAAGTTACCTTGGAAGCTATTCCTCGAACTAGCAACCGTGCGGTTGACGCTATGGCTGCAGCTACCTCTCTTTTGCCATTGGAGTTATATGATGAATATGCTACCATCATTATTCATCGACTCCAGGAACCCGCTTCAAATAAATCATGCTTAGAACCTTTGTATGTGTTTCTAATCAACGAAACTACTCCTAAACCTTGGTACACTGATATATTTAATTTTCTTCAAAATGGGACCTTCCCTGAAGGTTGTAATAGCAACCAACGCCAGTTATTACACGTAGACAAGCAAGTCGCTTCGTAATTATTGGCAATACGTTGTATAGGAGATATTTTGAAGGCATCCTATTGAGATGTTTGAATCTAGAAGAATCTAGATCAGCTTTGAGTGAAGCCCACGATGGATCTTGTGGGGGACATTTTAGTGGTAGCGCCATTGCTAAGAAACTCCTTAGGATAGGATATTTTTGGCCTACCATGGAGAACGATGCACATGATTATGTGTGCCATTACGACAAGTGCCAGAAACATGCTTACCTTGTCCATGCGCTTGCTCAAGAACTACAAGCTATTTCATCTCCTTGGCCCTTTTTAAAATGGGGCTTAGACATCATTGGAAAAATCAATCCTATATCATCTGATGGACACAAATTCATCATAACCGCAATCGAGTATTTTACAAAGTGGGTTGAAGCTATGCCCTTAGCTTCCTGCATTGGAACCCAAGTTTCCAAATTTATCTTTAATCAAATTATTTGTAGGTTCAGAATTCTTGCAAATCTCATATCGGATAATGGAACTTGTTTCAAAAATAAATATGTCAAGAAATTATGTCAAAAATATAAAATTCAACATCGTTGGTCCACTCCCTATTATCCTCAGGGTAATGGCCAAGCATAAGCATCTAATAAAACATTAATTAAAATCCTCAAAAGACTAGTCAATAAATCTAGCCGAGATTGGCACATCCAATTATATCCTGCTTTGTGGGATTATCGAACTAGCGTTCGTACCCCCACAGGTACTTCACCTTTTGTTTTGGTTTATGGCACTGAAGCTATTTTTCCCTTTGAATTAGAAGTTTCTTCTTTGGCTCTACTACTTCAAGATACTGAAGTAGGAGATGAATATCGTGTTGGCATATTTAGTCAGCTAGAACTCTTATATGAGAAGCGCATCAATGATTTGGAACATTTTCGTGCCTACCAAAGCTCAAGCGAGCATACCTCAAGAAAGTTCATCATCGATCCTTTGAGATCGGCGACCTTGTCTTGAAAGAAAATCAAAAAAATACTAATGCAACTAAAGACCTTAAAGGTAAATTCGAGCCCAACTGGCTTGGATCGTATATCATCATTGCTAAATTTGGCTCGGAAGCATACCGATTAGGTACCTTAGATGGTAAAAATCTTAAAGAACCTATGAACATTATGCATCTTAAAGGCTATTATGCATAAAATCTGGTCATTTCATCATTGTATATATTGTTATTTTGCATATTGTTTTCTTTTAGTCATCCATATAAAAATTTCAAAAATAGTAATAGTATTTATTCTTTCAATTCATAAATTAAAATCAAAATATAAAAACTTCAAAATCATCAAAATCTTCAAAAACATCTTTTATTTCTTGAAGTATTGCAGTTATATTTTCAATTATTTTGGATAAATTAGCATTTATTTGGAATCCCACACTTTCACACTCACATGAATAAATATCTTGATTTTATTTGGTATGATTATTAATCTCTCTTATATCAAAGTCCACAGTTGAATTAAATAAATTTTTGAGCATAGAGAACTGATCTTGTTATTTACTTGAACCAAGCATATCTTTTCACATTAAAATTATTTCATTGCAAATTCGATATGATGCTACATAGTAGAAATGGTTTCTTGAGCGAAAAGTTTCCTATCATGCACATGGTCTAGAATTTTTGAGAATTGACAAAAGGAAAAGCTCACCCCTACCCAGAATAAAAATCCCTTGCTCTACATCCAATCCGAGCAAGTATCCCTAGTATAGAAAGAAAAAGAAAAGTCAAAGAAAATGAGAAAAATAAAAATATTATTTTATACCATCGCAACAATATTTCAACATTGTCTCAGTTCCAAGAAAAAATACAAAAAAAAAAGAAGTAAAAGAGAAAAGAAAAAGCAAAAAGCAATAAAATCCCTTTTCCCTCCCCTTTGAAAAGAAAAGAAGGGTGAATGAGCTTGAATCCCTAGAATTCTTAATTATTCAAAAACTGTGAGGTAAGCCCCATAACAGGTGGTTTGTGCCCAACCCGCTTGGCCTTGGGTAATCCCTAGCATGGTGATATGTCTGTCACATTAGCGACCTTCTTTTGTACAGACCTATGTCGGCTTATGGATTAGCTAGCTCTTGATGACCCGACTTACATAGTAGTCTGGTACGATTACATGCATATAAATCATGGTCAATGAGACACTTATTTGGTTAATTCAAATTACTTGTATCAAATTATCTTGCTCAAAATTGGTGAATGAACAATACAATTGCACACACATTTGTATTTGAGAGATTTTGTATCATTATGATAAATCAATATCGAAAATGAACTCACATATGCACATGGGGTTCCTTATAAATCTACATTTTTTCTTTGAGATAATTTAAAATATTTTTGCAACTCTTTTTGGAATAAATTCATCTTCTTATTTAAAAGAACTCTGTTTAGTAGAAAAACAATTACATACATATTTCTTTCCAAAATCTAAATCTTCTTTCAAAACATGCAATAAAGTCACATTTCTTTATATATTCGACTTTCGCAATGATGGTATAGTTCCAAAACCTAAACTGGAATTTTATGCCTAGCACAAGTCCTTATCTTATATTTTGTTTATTTAAAAAAAAAAAATCAAATCATGCAATAAAACTGTTATATCAACTTCCTTTTTGTATTTCGCGATGATGGTATAAGTCTATATCTATAATTCTATGCCTAGCACAAACCATTGTTCAAATTTTATTTTTCCATTCATTTTAATTCATAAAAACATATGGCTTACATCATTATGTTACAAAATTGTGCTTTAAAAAGAATGCAAATTTTTCTATTTCATTTCATTATGTCAACATTTCATTTTGCAACGATGGTATAATTCCTAAGGGATTTTTCAAAACTTTATCACACTTAGGAATTTTATGCCTAGAAAAAAAATCATATTTTTAATATTTCATGCATAATATTTTCATGGAAATCTGAAAACAAATCATCACCATCATCATTTTTCAGCATCACAACACAAAATCTTAAGACAGTCTCTTAAGCACTCTTTTACTTTTAACAATATTTCTATATTGGGATTAGCTTGATGACCTAGCCAGTGGCGACTCCATGAAATGGTCTATAACAATGACAAGGTCCAAAATTATTGTTAGAAGTCCTTTTATTTTTCATCAAATCACACCACAAAACAACCAATTTGTTTACATCAGATTATTCCATTTAAATTTTATGGCATGACATAAAATTATAATTTATTTCCAACGACATAATTACATGAATAATCAATCAACAAATCCAAAATTAAAGCATCATACAAAATATACACAAGTCATATCATCAAAAAAGACCATCTATATATATATCAACAAATTATGTACATCATATCAAAACTAGATTGGTATGCCACAATCTATACCCTGGCATACTCAATCCTCTCAAAAATATGTATCCAATCTACAGTCTCTGGAAGCTAGTCTCGAGAAGCCCTCGAGCTCTCAGCCTCATCTCCTCTCCCACCCTGGCATGGAGGAGGTGGTCCCATAGAGGTCCGTGTTGTGTCTTGGGTCCTCACCGTCGATCGTGAGGATGTCCTCGATGATCCCACCATGATTAACTCTGCAATGCCAACTGGTAGCTGCAACCTCTGGCCCTCTAAAACCAATTAGAAGTATACTCCTTAATAGAACACAGTCTGAGCCATAGACCACACCAACTCCTACATTCTCACCCCTCTGCTCTGAGCCCTAAGCCATGTAGCCTCATCCCAGAGGTGGGCATTCTCAGCCCGAAGAGCCTCCATATCATTGCTCTTCCCTACCTCAACACCTTTGCCCTTATCGAGCGATGGTGGCCTCTCCCCCTGTTGAGAAGGGAATCCCTCCTCCCTCCTCCCTGTCTGTTGCGGTCTCTATGGAGCCTATGGCATCCTCTAGCATCTCTCCTATGAATACCATCATTGATCTCTCCCTCTACGACCTTGCACTACCTCAATAGTAGCCTGGCACCACCTCCCCATCCATCGCACAATCGCGTGCACTGGATCCTATGCCCTCGTCATCCGAGGAGGGCGGATGCCTACGTACCAGGCATCATATCCATCAGTGACCCCAGCATCGTCCCCATCCACTGGCTAGATAGGGGCATCATCCGCATCCTGGCTCTAGAATCGTTGCATATCCGGAGCCCTACTCAGTGTGGTATTATCCCGGATAGTCCGAGAGTACTCATAGTCCCTAAGAGATGGGATCCCCTACTATAGACCGAATTGTCACAAAACTCGATCATAGCGGTGGAGCTCTACCTCTCCCCACTTCATCCTTAGCCAATAGACTTGCCTGATGTGAGCCAGCTCCTACCCATCCTCTGCCCACCCTAGATGCTCTTTCCATGGCCTCTAGGTGGTATGGTCTGGGATGAGGTCATCTAGCAACCTCTGTGACATCGACATATCTATTTTTTGTTGTGACCCTCTATGAAGCCACCAATAGAAAACTCAGTCAACCCCTATCAATGGGAGTCCTATCGGCCTCCACACTGTGATGTGCTCCCAACACCAAACCTGTAGCAAGGATGTCAAAACTAGACATCGGCCTCCCTTGTATACGACCCCAAGTAGGATCCTATACAAGCGACATAGTACAAAGTTGCCACATGCAAATATGTACCCATGGTCTCTCATGTTGCAGACCACATCTGAAAGGAGCCATGGTAATCTACACCCACTCTGGTAGCACAGAAGTAGGCCACCCACTATCCTTGCCAAAATTTGAGTAAACCTAGATGCCCTAGGCATCTACCTCAGAGACTCGATGTTCACTCTGCCCTTCTCCAGGGTGAATCTCGGGTCTCCGCATAGCCTCATCATAGCCTAGCCTTGATTGGCCATAGGAGTCATAAAACTTACCTATATGGGGATCCTCAAGATTCTCCATATGTCCTCTAGAGTGGGAGCCATCTCCCCTGTCGATAACCGAAAGCAGGATGACCCCGGATACCATCTCTCTGCTAGGGCTATCAGTAACCCTATGTTTGTCGGTACTTGTGGCATTTCTACCATGTGCTGTAGTTTGACCTGTGCTAGTCGGTCTCGCTCTGCCTGGTCAAGCATGGCCACATCATCCCTCAGCCCCTTGTATTTCCATTCTTGACTCTTTAGCAATTCCCTCTGCAAAATAAATAATCAAACAATAAAAATCATTAATAGATAATCATTAAAAATCAGTTAAATCAATTTAATATTCTAAAAACAATGATGATATTGTCCACCATTGGATGATATCATCCTAAATTAAATCAAATCATCCTTTGTAGGATGAAATCATCTCTAATTTCTCAACTTGGGGATTGCCCCTTGTTGGACGGGATCGCCCCTATTTCGTCGATTTCTCCCTCAGAAGAAATCGACGATCTAGGGACGATTTCGATGAAATTGGGATGATTTCATCCCGACATCGTTGATGGCCTAAAAACAGTCGCGATGCCCCAAAAAAGTCAAAATTTCAATCAAAAATTACATAAATCAAAATTAAAAACATAATTCAGTAGGTTTAGATTCTTACCCATAGCCCACGCCGGACATCTATCGATTTGTGCGCTGTTTCAACCATTTTGTCTACAAAGCTCTAAAAATAGTAAAAAAGTAAATAGTAAAAATGAATTAGGGTTTTACCCTATTTTTCTTAATTTTATTTAAAAACAACTTTTTTTAATTTTTTTTTTTCGTGCTTTTATCTCAAACGTTCGATTTGGGTAAAAACACGGAGGGGGCACCATAGTAAGCAGTCGTACGATTCGACCTAGAATCATTGTCTAGAAAATTGAGTAAATTTTTGCTTTCTCGTAAAATGGGAAGAACTCATCTTTAACACATTTTCTTTGGAAAATTCGCTAAAGAGGGGGCAAAATGTAGCACCCTAAAATTGACACAGTTAAACCCTTAGTAAAAAGGTAAAAATTTGAATTTTAACTCCAAACCACCCGTTACCCACTCCCCTTGTTTTTTGTGCCATTTTTAGGATTTGTTTTGACCGTTGGACGATATCGTCGACTATCAGACAAAATTGTCCAAGATCTGATGAATTTGTCTGGAATGTCTACACGATTTCATCCCAAAACTAAATTTTCATAATTAGCTTCTACTCAACAACTTCTCTAACTTGGGCAAAAAGCATGTCTGCGTGGTTAGAGTCTCCCCCATTGGAGATCTCCCAAATTGGGATGATCTCCAACCTCCTAACCTCTCCCTAATCCTATATAAACTAGGATTTTCTCAGTTTATCCCCCTGGCTAGCTGATTTCCCTACAACCTTAGTTTCTTATGCATTAAAACACCTTCATACCATTGTCGCATTGTGTATTTCAAGTTTTCTTGTAGGAATTTTACTATTTTTTAGTCGGAGCAAGCTCGGATCGTCGTAGGCGATTCCAGATGATTTCGGACGATCCTATCACAAATTGGCGATGATCTCATACGATTGGAGGCGATCTTGACTGTAGTCCAAATTGAGGGCAATCAGAGCCCAGAGTTTGCATTTATTTATCTTCTATCTTCATTTCTTTATGCATTGACTTAGTTTATTCTATTTCTACATTTTGGAGTTCACCTCATTTAGCATAGATGCATGATAAAGTTAAAATAAATTATCAAATTAATGCATTTCCTTTAATTATTATCTGGATTTATCATTTAGGCAAGTTTACTATCATTTCTATCATTTCCCCTTGCTTTTGTAGTTGCATTTTTGGTTTTTGGTATCTATTTCTGTGATTTTAGGTTTTTGATGAATTTGTCTGATGAATTCGTCAGGTCGACGATGATCTCGTCTGATCTCAGATGATCAATTGTGATCTGAGATGATTTTGTGCAATTACAGACGATAATGTAAGATTTGAGCGATCTGGACTTCTACAAACCTTAGAATCTTCATCAAACATCCGAAATTAGGTACATTCTGTCTTATTTAGCACACTTTCTATGTTTAGCACTTATTCATGTTTTTTGTATTCATATAAATCAGCATTGGCATATAGAATAGCTTAGATTCATCTTGGAAAAACCTAGGAATTGAATGATTGAATATAAAAATGAACACATCAAACCCATTCTCAACCTAGGCATGGAAACTACCACTCAAAGTTTCCTGGTGAACCCACCATCCGTCGAAAATTCACCCTTATACCCCCTCCCATGAGGCACGACCTTCAAAGGGCCTCTCAATATAAGGTATTGTCCCATCCTTCTCGCATCCCCCTTTCGAGTGTGGATCCTATAGCCTGAAGGTAAGGGTGCAAAAAATTTGGAGCGATACAAAGACAATTGGTGAAGGCCCAAGAAAGGGACTTAAAATACTTGTAAGGGAGTCATAAAGGGTGGCTAGAGCAAAAGCACCCCAAAGACTTACTCAGAATAACAAGGAAAATATTGTTAATAAATATCCTCTAAGAGAGGATAATTTTACTAAGATGGTCCAACTACATCAAGAACAGATGAATTAGCAACACAAGCATATGGAGCTACAAAGGGTTCCATTTGCAACTTCTCTTTTTATTATTTTCAACAAAATTTACATCCACATCTTTCAACGTTTTCAACAACCTATCTCTTTAACATGCAAGGGATCACATCCCTTTTATAGAGCATAAGGAAGACTCCAAAATAGTTTGTTTCCTATTCCAATGGAAGCCTCCAAAAGACTGTTCATTTTTGCTCCAAATATTGTTCGTCTTCTGCATTCTTGTTGTCTACCTATATGTCCACTCCTATGACATCTGCTTGGCTTGATGTCAGGCTAGACATCTATCGACCTATACATCTTGTTGCCCAGACGTCTGACCTAGACCTCTTACAGCCTAAACATCTGGTAGCCCAGACGTCAGGCCCAAATGTATGTCAGCCTAAATGTCTGGAAGCCTAGACATTAAGCCCAAATTTTTTCCAGCCTAGATGTCTGGCAACCCAGACATCAGGCCAAGACATCTTCCAGCCTAGATGTCTCGCCTATTTGAACCTGTTACAATCTTGTTTCTTGGCTACCTTTACTGCATAGTGACTTCACTTCCTAACATTATCCTAGTTGAATTCAATATTCAAGAATTCTTCTTCCAAAGATCTTCATCTAGTGCCAATTGCCCAATGCTACCCTTGTTACTATTTTAGCAAGCCCAAAGAAGTTTTGCACCATTTAAACTTCTCTACCTTGACTGGATTTTTAAGCATATCTATAGGATTCACTTCAGTGTATATTTCTACAATAGGATCCTACCTTCTTCCACCAAATTTTTGATAAAGTGGTACTTGACATCAATGTGGTTCATGCGATCATGGAATGTTGGATTCTTCACTAGCTCAATAGCAGTCTGGCTATCACAATGCAACTTAATTTTCTCCTGCATTACCTTGAAGTCACCAAACAACCACTCTATCCAAATTGCTTATTTTATGGCACGAGTTGTTGCAATGTATTCTACTTCAGTGGTTGATAAAGCCACAACATAATGCAACATAGAAGCCCAACTTACCACTCCTACGACAAGGTAAAATTATATCCTATAGTGGATTTTCTCCCATCTCTATCTACACCATAATTAGAATCCACAAAACCTGTAACTTGCAAATTTTTCAATCCAAAGTAAATGGCAATATATGAAGTGGCTCTTAAATATCTGAATATCCACTTCACCGCATTCCAATTCTCCTTACCAATATTTTCCATGTACCACCTGACTACTCCCACTGCTTGGGCAATATCTGATCTGGTGCTCACCATGGCATACATGAGGCTTCATACTGCTGATGAATATGGTACACGAGACATGCTTGTCTTCTCTGCTTCGGTTCTAGGACATTGGTTGGAAGACAACTTTATGTGTGGAAGAGGTGGGGTACTAACTTTTTTAGCAAACTGCATATTGAAGCGTTGCATGATATATTCCACATATGAATTTTGACTTAACCAAATATTTCTTCTTTTTTTTGTCCCTGTGTATCTTCATCCCTAAGATTTGGTTTTATGCTCCTAAATCCTTCATTTCAAATGTCCGAGCCAATTGAGCCTTAATATCAATGATTTTCTTAATGTTGGGCCTGCAACCAACATATCATCAACATACAAAAACAAAATAATAAAATTGCCATCATCAAACCTCTTATAATATGCACAATGGTCAGCTTCACTCCTGTTGAAACATTGGCTCTTCATGAAGGTGTCAAATTTCATGTACCACATTCCTGTTTCAACCTGTACAATGGTTTCTTCAGTCTGCAAACCAAATGATCTTTACCTCTTTCTTCATAGCCCTCAAGCCAATCCATATATGTATCTCTTCCTCGATATCACCATGCAAGAAAGTAGTATTTACATCAATCTGCTCCAGTTCCAAATCCTATGCAACTACAAGTGCAAGTAGAACTCTGATAGTAGTAATCTTCACAATTGGAGATAAAATTTCATTAAAGCCAACACCTAACTTTTGCACATAGACCTTTTCCACCAAGAGAGATTTATAGTGTTCCAACAACCCATAGTTGTTATTATTCACTTTGTACACCCACTTGTTTCCAATAGTATTTCTCCCACATGGGATATCCACAAGTTCCCAAGTTTTATTCTTTTAAAGTGCCTCGATTTCGTCCTCCATGGATTTCATCCACTTTCCTGCATTTTTAGACTCTCTAGCTTCCTGAAATGAACTAGGTTCACCATCATCGGTTAAAAAATCAAAAGAGGACTGATACACATGAGAATACCTTTCTAGAAACTTGTGTGGATGTGTAGATATTATAACCCATGTTGGTTTTTGCTCTTGGTATTCTGACCATTTTGGCTTCTCTACTTCCTGTTCTACATGCTGATCAAAAACTTCAACATGTTCATCTTCACTAAATTCTACTTCAACAGGTACAACATTAGGATTTTGTGTTATTTTACTGTACCTCCTTCCTTTGCATGGTTTTTTCATCAACAATTACATCCTAGGTAATAATTACCTTATGGGCAATAGGATCTCACAATATATACCCCTTCACTATATATCCATAGCCAAGAAAAACACATTTTATTGACTTCGGGTCAAGCTTGGACCTTTTTTATTTGGGTACATGGGCAAATGCGTTATAGCCAAAAATGCACAAATGAGAGTAATCAACTATATTACAAAACCAAACCTCGTCCAAAATATGTCCATCGAATGTAGATGTAGGTGACTTGTTAATAATATAAATAGTTGTATATCAACCTCTACTCAGAATTTTTTCTCCAACATGGTTGCGCTAATCATACTACTTGCACGTACCATGATTGTGCAATTCATTCGCTCAACCACACCATTTTGCTGTGGAGTGTAACATATAGTCTTCTGGTACTTAATACCTTCCTGCATAAAAAGTTTATCAAATTCCTTGGAGCAATATTCACCCCATTTTTTAACCTGAGACACAAAATTGACTTGCCCAAATTCTTTTCTATCCATGCTTTGAACTCCTTAAATTTTTGTAAATCTTCTAACTTCTTCTTCAGAAAGTAAACCCACACTCTCCTAGAATAATCATCTATAAAATTCAGAAAATAGATTGTGTCATTCAAGGACTAAGTGGGGACAGGTCCAAATATATTTGAATGTATAAGTTGCAAAAAATCAGAAGGACTTCTAGTAAACAAAACCCTATTCTTTTTACCAAAAAAGTGCTCACATAAGTCTAAATTACAAGACTTAATCCCAAAAAGCATACCTATGTCATGTAGAATTTTTAGGACTTTTTCACTCATGGCCTAGGCATTGATGCCATAGAATTATTGCATATTGAGCAGAAGTTTATGCTGCTGCATGGTTTGTCACCGTATCACAGGTCCCATAAGATTCTCCCTTTACTACTACAAGAGATCCTCTGGTAATCTTGCAGTAGTTGTTACAGAAGGTGACATAATACCATAGCTTATCCATCATTTTGATTGATAGAAAATTCTTATTGAAATCGATCACATGTCGCACATCACATAAAATCCTTTCTCTACCATCATCAAGCTTGATCCTTATATCCCCTATTCCCACAATTTTTAAAGGATGATCATCACCCAAATAGACCTGTTAGTCAAAAATTGACTAACTACAAAAAATGGCCAATGCACCTTTTTTGCATATTTTCAAAGAAGACCAAAGTAGCCCATACGCTAAAGAACAAATAAAAATGAAAATACACTAAGGAAGAAAAGTGTCGTGATCTCGCGACATGTCGAGTTTTCGCGACAAAAAACAACAAAGAGGAAAAGCAGAGGAAAAAATCGTGACTTCGCGACATTGCCCATTTTCGCTAAGTCCATAAATAAAAGGATAGAAGTAAGGGAGAATATCACGATTTTGCGACATGGCTTATTTTTTCCAGAAGAATAGCAAAACTGCTAAAGAGACTAAAAGTGTCCCTTTTTCACGACACGTCCCTTTTTCGTGACATGTCCCTTTTTTGCGGCCAAAAGCAACAAGAGAGAGCAAGGAGGCAGAAGTGTTGCAATTTCATGACATGGTCAATTTTTGTGGTGCAAAAAGAAGAATCAAGCTAAAGACATAGAAATGTCATGATTTCGTGACATGTTGCATTTTTGCGACTCAAGAAGGGAAGACAAGCAGAGAAACAAGAGTGTCGTGATTTCGTGACATGTCTAGTTTTCGCTAAAGAAAAAAGTAAAGAAGGCTTCACAAAGGTAGAATGTCACAATTTCGTGACATACACACTGTAGAGAAACAAAGTATATTTTTGGCAACTGGGGCATGCACTGACATCATGTGCTGATTTCTAAAGAATGGTTAGTTGATTATAACATGGCAGGTCCACTGGATGATTGTAGAATAACAGGCTCATCTGAATTTACCTAGAAGGAAATCTATTTAATCTACGAGAAATCCGTTGTATATTCTTAGAAACTGTAGATAATTACTTGTAATTGATTGAGGAAATTGATTGAGGAAATTAAATCTACATAGTAGAAGATACTCTTTTTAGGGTATAAATAGGAGTGAGTCAATCATGAAAAAGGTCGGCTCTTGGACGTTTATAGACTTGATGTACATGTTACTGGATTACAAGCAATAAGAGATATTCTTCCTCTGCTTCTGAAATTCTGTATGAGAGTGTATGTATCTGGTTTTTAACTTTTATTCATTTTTAGTTTTATAATGTATCTATTCTAAAATCTGAAATTTGCATGTATAAACCTTATCTCTAGAGTTGAATATTAAAGATATTTACATGTATTTAGATGAACATTTAAAATCGCACTCAGGAATTCATGTTTTCTATAGGAAGATATAAAGAAGCTCTGAAGATAGTAATTTGCATCATCGTTTTTTTGTTGTTGTCTAATCTGTATCATGAGAAAAGTTCTAGCTTCAGCTATATTTCCCTTATCTCTTGTTTTCCTTTCCTCTAAAAAACTCAAAGGAACCAGCATTCTTTGGAGATTAGACATATGATCTCAAGCAAGGTCTGTCTATTCAATGTTGGAAAAGTCTAAGGCACAACACTATTAACCGAAGGTAGATTTTGTTCCAACAGTTTTTGGCATGCCCGATGGGACTAGTAAATCCCACAGTATTATATAAGTTTTGGTGTTTTACTTTAGAGCCTTTTGTTTGAAAATATCAAGAAAAAACTACCTGGCGACTCCGTTGCAATAAAATTTAGACCATAAAAGAAATACCTTGTCTAAATTTTTTTGGTTATATAGCCATATGATAACCAGATCCTAAGCTAGAAACTTCAAAGAACCCATTGATTTATTTGAGCTACATCTCGAAAGCCTAAAGCCACACCCTATGCTAGTCGCATGATCAAATCCACCTGGCACCATTAGCACCTCTTTAACACCCATTGTAGGAGCATCTGTAATCAATCCTATAGTAGTTGTAACTCCTTTAGCAACCATGGTAGCTACTGCTATCTCAGCGCATCTTGTGTGGAATCAAACTGGTCCTTTGAACTTGGGAGCACAAAACCAAATTCTACAAGCTGCACTAAAAGCATTGTCGACTTTTGATGAAACAAGCAAAACAACAAATGAGCACTGTTTAGATGTATCATCGCTAGCATCTATTTACAATATCATTCAGGAAGATGTAATGGTCAGATTACTAGTTATATCTTTGAAAGGAAAGATGCTCTATTGGTACAGAGTGCTTCCCACTGGATCCATTACTTCTTGAGTAGTGCTTTTCGACCGTCTGGTCGATAAATTTAATATACATGCGGATCCTTTCACATTGCTGAATCAATTCACTCTCATTAAGAGGCATCCACAAGAAGAAATCTAGGATTTCAACATCAGATTTACCAAAACTCGTGATAGAGTACCTCAGGGCATAAAACCCACAAAATAACAAGCTATATGCTATTATTTAAGGTCTTTTGATTCAGATCTTAGTATGATAATAAGGCAATCCTGCGTAACCACTTTTCCTGAGATCTATCTAGAGGTAGCAAAGGGTGAAGCTGATCTCATCGCTACAAAAAGAGTCTATTGCCAATTATACCAGAACTTTCCCAAGCATCAATTTCTAAACTACCTATACTCCCATCAACGCAGGCTCTCCCAACTATAGCCGCACCTCCTACACTGCTTGCATTACCAGCCCCACCCATTGCATCAGCTCCCACGAATGACCAGTACACGACCATAACTGATACAATGAAAACATTGTCAAATGAAATGGCATCCATGAAAAAGAGGGAAGCTGAATGGAATATCCAAGCAAGAATATTTCCATAGATACAAAAATATGGAAAGATGGTGCTTCAATGAGTGGTAGAGGGCAAGATAGAAAAAATGTTGTGTATGCGAATGAGACATGAGATAATGGAGAACCCACTAATTCTGATTACTGGTGTACCACTTGCAACGATCGTCATGGAGAATATTCATGCATGATTCATCAACATCATGTGCAAATGGTTATTAATGAGAGAGCCAAAGAAACTTCCAAGGGACAAGTGAACATAATAAGAGAAGTCCACCACAATTTGGCAATACCATCCGTGGAACAAGTCTCAGTCCTGACAAGATCGAGAAAAAATTTATTACAAGTTGACCCTAAGGAACTCCAACCACTAAGTTTTCCTCCTATCCCTAGGGTGACTCCGTAGAAAATCCAGTCTAATGAGAAAGGACATTTTGACCCTCCTTAGACTTCTACGACTACACCAAAAAAAGAATTTCCTCCTAGAAAAGGGAGTGAGACTCAAGAGCAAGTGAAGGAAGGACTTAGATTTCCTTCATTGACAAAAAACCAAAGAATAGAAGCCATGCATGTCTATAGAGATAGATATGACACATCGACTAGTGGAAAGGAGAAAAGTGCTGAGGTATCCCCAGGTGCAACCCTTTCGTTCAACATTGCAAAAGAAATAAAGAGGACTCCTTCCAAAATAAGCATGTATGATGCACTGCAAATTCCTGGTCAGATTGACCTCCTCCAAGAATCCCTAAATTTAAAGAATGATACCTCCTTCTCAAATGTTATACAAGCAAATGTTATGTCAACCTCTAGGAAAAATAGACCGCTCCCATTCTATCTATCTTTGCAAATGGAGGGGTTGATAGTTCACAATTGCATGATTGATTCAAGGGCCACAACTACGGTGATGTCGAAAGTCGTATGTGACATAATGGGGATGTAATATACTCGGAGTCATCCTAGTGTGTTGCAATTAGATGGTACTCCAATAAAATCTATTGGGGTGATCAAAGATATCCCTATTCAACTCCACAGAATACCAGAAGTAGTAGTTATACAAGAGGTAGTCGTTGTAGACTTAGAACCATATTTCGGTATGTGTTTATCTAGAGAGTTCATAGCCAAAATGGGTGGTTATCTATCTCTAGATTATTCTCATTTGGAGGTATCTTTAAAATGTAAAAGATTCAAGATCTACAATGAAAAACCATCTACTTTTCACGTAGAAATACTGGAGGAAATAGCCACCCTCAACATGATGTCTGAGGAATTGGAAAATATTGATTTAATGGAAGAAACCTTGGAGGAACTCCAATTTGAGGATCAGTTTTCAATGAAAAACTTCAATGTTATGGTAGAGAAAGAAATGGGAAGCTATTCCATTGAGAAACCAAAAAATCTCCCTATTGTTGTCCCTAAAATAGGTGATTCGGCCAACCAGTTATGGAAATTGTACTTTGATGGGTTAAGGTGCAAAAATGGAGTTGGAGCTAGAATTGTTCTGATTTCACCTACTAGAAAAGAAAAAGTTTTTTCATATAGGTTGACATGGAGTTGCACCAATAAAGTAGTTGAATACGAAGCTTTGTGTTTGGGACTTAGGGAAGCTTAAAAACTGGGTGCAAAAAAGTTGCTGATCTATGGAGATTCAGAGCTAATTGTTAAACAGGTTACTAGCAAATGCATTTGTAAGCAACATTACCTAAGGGCTTACAAAAACAAAGTGTTGGATCTATTGGAAAATTTTGAAGCACTAAACATGAAATCCATTTCCAGAGAGAACACACATGCTGACCTGTTAGCATCAGTAGGATCCAATTTTTGCCCAGTCAGTAATGTTATTTAGAAGTCTAAAATAGTCAAACTTATATACAGGTCTTTTGTGCCTGACAAGGACATTTTCTGGCAAGTATTTGAGAACGATGAGAAGATCCTATTTTTTTTATTCATGAGATGAATTGCTCTATAGATAGAGCATTACAAGAAGAGGACGAAGAGAGCCTTATTCAACTAAAAAACAATCATATCACCCTAGAGAAAATTTTCGACAATAGCGATAAAGTTGTAGGTCAAAGGATCAAGGTAGATGAATGTCGGTATAAAGAAGTAGAACTAGAACCAGGAAATATGACCAAAGTAGGGACCGATTGTACAGAAGTAGAACTAGAGCAAATAAAATGGTTATGTAGAGAGTATCTGGACATAATAGCATAGACTTATAGTGATCTAAAAGTGTACAGGAAAGAGGTCATTCAACATACCATCGAACTAGAGGAAGGAGCTAAACCATTTAGGTAGAAGAAGAGGCCTGTGAATCCTAAAATTGAAGCCTTAATGAAATAGGAGTTGTTAAAACTCCTATAGGCTAAGATAGTATACCCAATAAAGCACTCTACCTGGGTGGCAAATTTGGTCCCAGTACGCAAGAAAAACGAAGAAATAAGACTACGTCGATTTCAAAAATTTGAACAGAGCCTCTTTAAAAGATCACTATCCTTTACCCCAGATTGACCCAATCCTTCATATTGTGGAAGGAGCAGAAATGTTTTCTCTATTAGATGGCTTCTCTGGTTACAATCAAGTTTGGGTGAGAAATGAAGATCAATATAAGACTGCATTCACCACTAAGTGGGGAACATTTGCATACCAAAGCTTGCCCTTTATATTATCTAACGCAAGAGAAACTTTTCAAAGATCCATGGACGTAGGTTTTAGGGAGCTTGCAAAAAAAATTATTGTCGTCTATTTAGATGACATGCTTGTATTTTCTCACAACAAAAAAGACCATGCCACTCATCTACGACAAGTATTTGAGAAATGTAGAGAATTTGGAATATCATTAAATCCTAAAAAGTCTATTTTTGCTGTGGAAGAAGGAATACTCCTTGGGCATGTTATTTCTAAAGCTAAGGTTTCAATTGACCTTGATAGAGTGAAGGCACTTCTTGAGTTGTCACTTCCAGTTAACAAGAAAGGTTTGCAGTCCTTCTTTGGGCAAATAAATTTTGTTAAAAAATTCATTGCATAATTTGCCCATATAGTTAAACCAATGACTGAATTATTGAAAAAGGATGCTCCTTTCAAATGAATAGAGCCTAGGAAAGAAGCTTTTCAAAAAATTCTATAAGTCATCGCTCAAGCTCCTATGCTAGTTAACCCTGACTATTCCTGAGGTTTCATACTATATGCTGTTAAAGAACAAGATAGTTATGCTGCAGTTCTCACTCAGAAAGGAGCTTGAAGATGAAGTGAAAGGGTTACTCTAAATCCTTTATTTGGCTATCCATAATGGGCTTCCTTACCTCTAGGATTATGGTTCAAAAGTGTTGAAGGAAGAGGTCATTTTAGCATCAATAAAGTCTTTTGTTGAGGATGAAATAGACATAGACGGCGGGCAGGAAATTATAGAAGAAACACAGGTCATGGAGATGATCCATAGGCTGACACAGATTAAAGCCTATTTACATGAACTAATTTTAAGGCAAAAGATCATTTCTTATGATAAAGTGGAGGATTTGTAGTATGTATATCAACTTTTCATTGATTCTTCTGATTTAGAAGATGAATACTGGAACCGAGTTTGCAAAACTTATCAAGAGGTAATTACAACAATGGACAAAATCAGAAGATCTAAACATCAGGGTCAAAAACTAGCAGCCAGAGCTGGGACCAGCTCTCAGAATTGAATCTTTTATGTTCCTCAGAAAAAATTTAAGTCACTAAGCGGTAGAATTTTTTTTTGATAAGGTAAAGATCACTTATATTCCAAAGTGCATTCTTTTTCTTTTATCTTTGCTTTTTCACTTGAAATTTTACTTTTCGCAACTATGTTGGTGACTCCGTTTCCCAATGGATAAAGACCTAGTTTCTATTTATTTTTGTGAGCAAAAAATCCACCAGAAGGCATCAAGAATGTTAGTCAAAAAGTGACTAACTACAAAAAACGGTTGATGCACCTTTTTTTGCATATTTTCAAAGAAGACTGAAGTAGCCCATATGCTAAAGAACAAAGAAAAATCAAAATACACTAAGGAAGAAAAGTGTCACGATTTCATGACATGTCGAGTTTTCATGGTGAAAAATAGCAAAGAGGGAAAGTAAAGGAAAAAGTCACGATTTCGCGACATTGCCCATTTTTGCCAAGTCCATCAATAAAAGGGTAGAAGTTAGGGAGAATGTCGCGATTTTGCGATATGGCTTATTTTCGCCAGAAGAATAGGAAAACTACTAAAGAGACTAAAAGTGTTGTGATTTTGCGACATGTCCCTTTTTCGCAACATGTCCCTTTTTCGTGGCCAAAAGCAATAAGATAGAACAAGGAGGCGGAAGTGTCGCAATTTCGCGACATGGTCAATTTTTGCAGTGCAAAAAGAAGAATCATGCTGAAGACATAGAAATGTCACGATTTCGTGACATGTTGCATTTTCATGACTCAAGAAGGGCAGACAAGCATAGAAACAAGAGTGTCACGATTTCGCGACATGTTTGGTTTTTGCTAAAGAAAAAAGTAAAGAAGGCTTCACAAAGGTAGAATGTCATGATTTTGCAATATACACGTTGTAGAGTAACAAAGTATATTTTTTGGCAAATGGGGCATGCACTGACATCATGTGCTAATTTTTGAATGGTCAGTTTATTATAACATGGTAGGTCTGTTGGATGATTGCAAAATAATAGACTCATATGAATTTAGCCAGAAGAAAATCCATCTAATCTATGAGAAATCCATTGTATATTCTTAGAAACTGTAGATAATTACTTGTGATTGATTGAGGAAATTAAATCTACATAGTAGAAGATACTCTTTTTAGGGTATAAATAGGAGTGAGTCAATCATGAAAAAGGTCGGCTCTTGGATGTTTACAAACTTGATGTACATGTTACTGGATTACAAGCAATAAGAGATATTCTTCCTCTAGATTCTGAAATTCTGTATGCGAGTGTATATATCTAGTTTTTAACTTTTATTCATTTTAAGTTTTATAATGTATCTGTTCTGAAATCTGAATTGTGCATGTATAAACCTTATCTCTAGAGTTGAATATTAAAGATATTTACATGTATTTAGACGAACATTTAAAATCGCACTCAAGAATTACTATTTTCTATAGGAAGATATAAAGAAACTCTGAAGATAGTAATTTGCATCATCATTTTTTAGTTGTCTAATATGTACCATGAGAAAAGTTCTAGCTTCAGCTATATTTCCCTTATCTCTTGTTTCCCTTTCCTCTAAAAAACTCAAAGGAACCAACCTTCTCTAGAGATTAGACAGATGATATCAAGCAAGGTTTGTCTATTCAATGTTGGCAAATTCTAAGGCACAACACTATTAACTGAAAGTAGATTTTGTTCCAACAAGACCTTTCCACCATAGTATGGTTGATATTTTTCAAACCAGTCTCTATGGGGAGACATGTGGAAGGATGCACCTAAGTCCAAAACCCAGGTATATAAAATTGATCTTCTGTTATTGATACATAAGGCTTCACATATTTTCGTATCTCCTGAGTCTACTACACTGGCTTTGATTGATGGTTGATTTTGCTTTTCACCATTATTTATTTGCCAATAGTCCTTCTTGGAGTGTCCTAGCTTCCCACAATTCCAACTCTTCCATTTTTGCTTACGTCCTTTAGAATTAGATCTGGACTATTTTCTACCTTGTTTACTTCCCTCGAACGATCGACCTCTCAAAAATAGGGCTTCATTGGTTGAGGGTTCTAGAGACATTTTTTGCCTCAACTCTTCTACCAACAAATCAGCTACCACATCATCAAATATGAGAGTTATTGATGATGAATTACTGATGGTCATCACCATATGATCCCAAGTTTTTTGGAAGGAACAAAATAGGGTGATAGCCCTATCTTCATCCTCCATCTTCACATTAAATGAAACTAGTTTACTGATCAGAGTATTAAACTCATTCAAATGATCTACCACAGATGAAAATTCCTTCATCCTCAATATTTAAAGTTGTTTCTTCATAAAAACCTTGTTAGTTGCTAATTTTGTTTCATACAACTTTTCAAGCTTTTTCCAAAGGGCTTTCGTAGTCTTCTCTTCAGCTACATTGAACAAGATGAAGTTTGCTAGGCAGATACACATTGTAGAAACTACCTTCCTGTCAAGTGTTACCTACTCCTCATATTTCATGCTACTTGGTTTATTGGAGACCCCTTCCAAGGCTTGAGATTGGTCATTCTGAACTAGCAAATCCTCCACCTTCGAATTTCTCAATATCAAACTTGGTTACACATTTTTTCATTGTTGCAACTCCCACTTGCACAAAACCTTAGGTATGATACTAGATTTTAGGAAAAACTTCAAAATTTATCACCTGTAAGAGGAAGCACGATAAAAAAAATGTAGAACATGAAAAAAGTAACATAAGTGACACAAAGATTTATGTGGAAACCTACATGAATCACTTGTGTTACTATTTTCATTTTCTATATTTTTGTTATTGTGCTTCCTCCTGCAGGTGATAAATCTTGAAGTTTTTTCTAACACTCCCTTTATTGATTCAATTGTTCTTGAACCCTTTTTAGCTCCATATGCTCACACTATTGATTCGTTTGTTCTTGTAGTAGTTGGACCATATTAGGTAAATTATCCTCTCTTTGAGGATATTTATTGGCCACATGATCATTGTTATTTCGGATAAGTATTTGGGGTGCTTCTAATCTATCCACCCTTTCTAAATCCCTTACGAGTCTTTTAAGTCCCTTTTTTGGGCATTCAACAAATGTATCTTGCTAAGCCATTGTAGAATTTCAGGAAGAGTTTGTCGTTACCTAGATGTAACAAGAGCTAAGTCAGTTATATGTGCCCAATGGTTTGCAACTTAGGCTTTGATACCAATTGTAACAGCCCAGGTCTTCTCACCTAGTTGTTCACACAAATATTCTTTTTTAACAAATATAGTTTACATCCAATGTTTTAATTGGTACACATGAATGTGGATATTTGTTTCAACATAATTGACTACTGTAGACAACCCCTTAAACATTCGATATTGGCCAAATCCTGCAAATAGTGTCATTATGTGAATATGTTCATCTCCTTTACTAGAGTTCTATGTTCATGACAAAGGGTTGTCCTTTCAGGACTCATAATACCCAAAATGGTGGATGCATAGCTTCTCCGCCAATAGCATGGTATGAATTGGGTTCTTTTCTTCTCAGTAATTGCTCGAGGTGCATGCTACGGTCTAACATTTTTACATGCCTAGTGCCTAGCTAAATGCTCATAACACTATCTGGACCTTTTAGCTTTGGTATTCAACTACTCTTGATCTTGTTGGATATTTGCTAGTAATTTCCCACTTGAGCTTGGATCGTGAGATACCCTCACATATCACATGTATCACAATCTAGACAGAGTGTCTCATTCTACCTCTAATTACTTGTTCATAGTAACAAGACCTCCTCCTACTTGGTAGGGTTACTAGAAAGTGATTGAAGTCGAATCACAATGTTTGTCTATCTTGTAAATATTGGAGTTGGGTGTGAGAGTCCATCCAACTGGATGGGCACTCAAACTTTGTAAGTTATGTTTATTGAAGACATGGAATAACACTTCTTTTGGTTCTAAATGTTTGAAGTATAAATCTTGTTTAACATAAATATAAATATAATCTATTATTTCGTAAAATTTCATCCAACATTTGAAATAAGTATAAATATTGTTTAACATAAATATAAATATAATCTATTATTTCATAAAACCCAACATTTGAAATAATAATAGTCTATATAAAACAAATATTTAAGCTATGTAAACCAATTATCATGGATTATTCTTTCATTCTATCTTTGGTTGTAAAAGTAGTAAGGTTAAATAACTTAATTGAATTTCAAGCTTACTATCTATATAATAATTCATTTCCACATAATTTTAAATATCCAAATATTTTCCACAAGCTATACCTTATAACACTTTAACTATGACAATAAGTCCTTTAGTACAAAACCATATATATATATATATATATATTAAAATAAATACTCTTATTAAATATATGAGACAAAATTTTACTCAACCTTGAGAACATGGTGCACTTAGTTCTTAGCATTTGATCGTAATCTATCAAGGCTTTTATTGTTCATCATTAAAAGTTTGTACCTCTCCCGAAAAAGCAAAAGCAAATTTTTAGACTATCCTTGAACATAGGTTATGTATAGTATTCATGATTTTGAGAACATGATTTAAAAGAATCAATGATTTACTATTTCATTTATTCTATATTAATGTACACAAAACAAACAATCAATGCCTTGCTATACTTACCAAGACATTCATGAAAGATATATTTAATGCAAGTCCTTTTCTTTGATATCTAAAAGATGTTTTTCCAGTGCTCTACCATGGGAATAGTTGATGTATTAGTGTCTATCATTATCTAAAGAAATTTTGAAGGCACAAAAAAGCTATGAAGATTTCTTTGTTGTATATGTTTGTGAATAAGTTTGCCTTCGCACAGAGAGAAAAAAATTCACACCCTACAAGCCTATCTAATTGATTTTATTTTCACACATTCTAAAATAAAATATGCCCAGATACAACATTTCTCACATTGAAAACTGAAATGATGAGCATTATTTCTTTAGAAGATAGAGTTTATTTAGCTGAAAACTATACTTTTGTCACTCCGTGTAATTATTATCCATGGGAATAGCCAATATTTACCTTGTTCCAATTAGAGCTTCAATGTGTTATTTTTTTAGAGTTATATTTAAAAATAAAATAAAGAAAAATAAAAACTATGGCTTTTGGAAATCATAAGTGAACCTTTTACTTAAATTTTCAGGTAGCTCTATTCACAATCAATAGTCTAATAGAAACAAATCCGTGCCTATCATACCTATACACATAAGTTTTAATGTGCTTATAACTATATTTTAATGTGCTTATAACTATATTGAGCACTCATATATTATCATAAAGTGCCTTCCAATATGAATTGGTACCTAAAAACTACACCATTTGGTTTTATTTTGATTTCGAAACCATAGTGCAACTACCATATCGTTAGGTATAGTACATGACAAAACTTCACTAAATATTTAGTCATTCTCTTTAAGTGACCCATTATGAATGGTATCTAAGCCTAAATTTTTTAAGTCAATCTAAATATTGAATCCGTATTTCATCACACTTAAGGCTTATATATATATTTTTCTATTCTGTTTTTATTGAAACACTATATACACATAATGAGTAGCAATAATGCCATCAAAAGCTTAAGCAAACAAGATGATAAAAAAATCTGATAAATTTAATATTCATCAAACATGAGGCACCATCCTATATACACTGTTTTTCACTTTAGTTTCATTGCTCTAATATTAAATTTAATATTCATCAAACATGAGGAACCACCCTGTATACATTTTTTTTCACTTCAGTTTCATTGCTTTAATATTATATTTATACAAAAGTGCTCATGCATTTTATAGCCCTAAAATTACAGGAAAAGGGGTTAAACTCCAACTAAAAATAAACACCATACATCCTAGTATGGCTATAACCTAGAGACCATAGCATCCATTTGACACAGAGCCAAATACAAGTTTAGAAGGTAATATGGAATTCAATAAAATACATGAAACCTATCCAAATGCACATCTCTTCACTTTGGGTTGAATGTGCGGATGTTCTTTATTACAAAAGAGATTTTTCCAAACTTTTATAGATATGAAGGCATAGAAAAAAGAATAAATCTATCGCCACACAACCTATAATTTGATTACATATGTTTTTCCTTAGCACTGCAGACAAATGATAACATAGACAATCACATACTACAAGTGGGATTTTCTAGTACAGTCACAACGGTAATCAACCGTCACTTTCAGAAGTATTAAACAATCCATTGTCATTGACCATCTACTTCATGAATGGTGCAAGACTAACCGTCACTTTCAGAAGTATTAAACAATCCATTGTCATTGACCATCTACTTCATGAATGGTGCAAGACACAGGTGTGTCAGGTTTACACCAATTATTATTTTTATTGTACTTATATAATTCAATTTATCAGACATATTCAGCTTGTACAAAGACCTTTTGGCATAATGAAAAAGAAATATTTTTAAATTAAATTCAAAGGAATTCACATAGAAACATGAATTTACAAGCATTTCAATATTCATTTCCTACACAATACTTGTACTTTAGTAAAAGACCTGATATATGCGACACTTTTTTTTCCTCCAAAAACTTTTCCAATCGTCCATAACGAAGATGTCATCTTTTAGATTTCTCAGTTAGTTTTATAGATGAAAAATATAACACGTTCTTAACACTTGTGAGGAACATGTAGATATCCATGCTCCAACTTTGCCAAGTGGTCCACCAAGTGTAGGAATGGACTTGTCATTTTATTTTTCGTATTTCTTTTTAAATCTAGTATTTTCTATATTATATTCCTTGTATATTTTTTTATATTATATTTATTATTTTATTTTATTAGTATTTTTTTAATTTAATTTTTACTTTCATTTAATATACTTTATTTTGTTATATATTTTTTTGAGAAACAAATATTTAAAGAACTATTTTTGCGTAGTACAAAATTACCATTGTACAGGTATATCCCTAATAGGGTCTTTCACCCTATAACTGCAATACCCTACCGTTCATCATATTTTTCTATTTACATTTTTACTTTTCCTCTTCATATGTTAGCAGGAGGAGGTTTTTGATTCTTTTGATTGTTCTTTCAAAAACCACCTATTAATCAACATTACCTCATTCTTGCAAATAAAGTAAGAAAATTAATAGGTAAATTTGGGAGGGATGTTACATTCTCCTCCTCTAAAATTTTAAACACATTCCCTGTGTTCGAAATAGAAATATCAATTTTGCATATTTAAATATTGTAAACATACATCCATAAGATTGAATAAAACATGTAATATACAACCCAAAACATAAATATGAATTTTTTTTTCATGGTAGCCACATCTTCCCATGTGGCATTTTTATACCATGCTATGGGCGAGGAAGCTTTTGGAGAAAATACAATATTCACCTGGTGAATCTGCTCAAAACAAGAAATCTTGAAGTTTATGAATGAAATACCTACCATAAGATCTTGTCTGGATTCCAATATTCAAGAGTTACTCCCACCACTTAACACCATTATGAGCAAAATAAGAGGTAAAGACTAGAATATGGTTTCTCCACCACCTAGATCATTCCTTGCTTGGAAAGAGGTCCAATGAGACCTCCTACTTTGACTAAGGAATGAGATACCTATGTTTGTACTAAAATCTCTCCCATACCAACTATAACACCCTAGGTATTCTCACCTAGTTATCTAAATCTAGTTTACATCCAACATTTTAATTTGTGCAGAGGCATGTGGTTATTTGTTTCAATGTAATTGAATTCTAGAGTCAATCCCCTTAAACATTCATTATTGGAAAAATATCACAAATAGTGCCATTATGTGAACACATTCTCTCCTTTACTAGATTTTTATTTTCATGGCATGGGGTTGTTCTTTTAGGGCATAATTGAAATGGTGAACGCATAGCTTATCTGCCCATAACATGATATGTTTTGGGTTTTACTTTCCCATTGTCTATTCGTGACACATGCTATGGTCTAGTGTTTGAATGTCAAGTGCGTAACTGAATTCCCACCTCCTTTGGATCTAGTTAAGTCCAACCAATTCTCTAGTTCAGGACCAAGTAACTCAATCATCACTGCGAGTGACAAAGTGTTGTCCTATTCCAACACTCATTGGACCTTTTAGCTCTAGGATTCAACTAATCTTGAACTTGCCATATATATGCTAATTATTTTTTACTTGAATTTGGATCATGATATACCCTCACATACGACTTGCATTTCAATCTAGAGAGAGTGTCCTATTCCAGCCCTTATTACTTGTTCATAGTAATAAGACCTTCTCATCACTGGTAGGGTTACCAGAAAGTGATTGAAGTTGAATCACAACATTTTTCAATCTCGCAATAGTCAGAATTGGGTGTGTAAGTCCATTTATCATGATGGGGTACTCAAACTTGTTTTATAGTTTCACCCTACTTGGTGATAGATTTATTTGAAGACATGGAATAACACTTATTTTGGTTCTATGGGTTTAATTTTTTGTATAAACTAAGTATAAATGTATCCTATTTTTCATGATATTTATCCAAACATTTGAAATGATACTACTAAGGTATATAAAAGTATATATAATTGCAAAACAAATGTTTAAGCCACATAAACCAATTATCAAAAATTATTCTTTTATTCCATTTTCAATCCTAAAACTTCATATTGATTGCTACTATTTAAGATAAGGAAGTGACATTCATTATCTTTAATGTGATCCACAATCATTATATCTTTTTATTCTACGTTAAGATGTTATTCAACTAATCCTTTCTTAAGTCTAACTTCTTTTATTGTTATTATTTTCTTTATATACATTTTTAACTGTTCATTTAATTTGTAAGCCACGTATCTAATCCAGTCCATAATGAATTAAATAACTATTTATAAAACAACATCTTTATAAATCTGCCTTCGGTTAATAGTTTTGCGCCTTAGACTTTGCCAACATTGAATATATAGACCTTGCTTGAGATCATCTCTCTAA